>OOFC01049292.1:17442-32060 GCA_900323345.1 Pseudochromis fuscus | reverse complement strand
CCCCTGCGACCCAAGTGTGGAGAAGCAGGTATAGAAAATGACTGACTGACTGACATTTCAACTGGGTGAGTTAAATGAAAAGTTAAAAAGCAAAACTGTTTTTTATACCAGGCTGTGAACATGTTTATTTGTGTTGGAAATTTGGACATTTGAACATTTCCAATGAGCTTAACCTCAAGTGGCCATTCCAGGTACTGCATGTTTTTTTACACTGATATTAACTTCATTTTAAAGCCCTGCAGGTTGCTTTCAAATAGAGCTTGTTAAAAGATAGACTGTGTTCAAAAAGAGATGCACCTGATCAGCATCAATACATTCAAATAATGTATGGTTGGTATTCAGTGGCCCAAAGTGTGCCAAGCAAACATTCACCCCACATTCACACCAGCAGCAGCAGCAGCAGCAGCAGGAGTCATGCTTTTGATTCTGACCTACCATCTGCAGCCTCAGCAGAAATGGAAATTCATCCGACCAAGCTGTTCGTCCAATCTTCAACTGTCCAGTTTTGGTGAATCTGTGCCATCTTCTGTCCTTAGCTGACAGCAGTGGATCCAGAACGTTCATCTGCTCAGACCTGCTCATCTTTCTGAGATGGTGGGTATGCAGTGCACATGATCTCTCCAATCACAGCAAGAAAAGAAAAAGTAAAACAGTAGTCCTTCTCTAAGCTGCTCTGAATCTGTGAGAAGGATTCATGACATTACAATTAACCAGTCCTGTGATGACTCAGCCACTTACAGCAGCACATTGTGGAACCTGCTTTGCACAAACACTGAGAGTGGACTTCCAGTTGTGGAGACATCTTGTATTTAGTCATTACTATTTATAGATTGTTGAATTAATTTTTCTTGATGGAAGAGGTGAAGCACTTCTTACCAGGAAATTGAGCTTTTTTTGTGGAGAAACTAAACCAGAAACAAAGAGCGCTGAATAGAGCTGATGTGTGTGATACTGTGTTTAAATGATATTAAATGTATCAGCACCACACATACATCTGAAAACTCCAGCAGTGGAAAAAGAAAAGAAAGTGAAGCCAAGATGTTTTGACTGTGTCTGTACCTGGAGGAATAAATGATTGTTCCCTGATGAAATTAAACTAATTATCTGCCTGTAGTAATAAAACACAGGTCAGGAGAAGAAGCAGCTACATATTGACTTATATTATTCTTTATATATTAAATTATTGTTTTCTGTAATTTTCTGCAGTTAGAAGATATAAAGTTACTGTTTCTTCAATTAGGCATGTCATTCTATAGTTTTCATTGTACTGGTTTTCTTAATTATTGCATGGTTTGTGCTGCTATATATTATCTGCAAATCATGAACAATAATAATAACTTTTGGAGGAATACAAACAGTAATAGTTTGAACTCAGCAGCATTTTTTGTCTAATATATATCATTTTTTACTTTACCAGTGTTTCTGAAATCCACTGAAGCTGCTGGTCATGTGTAAACAGAGTGTGTGGTGGTTTCACTAGCAGGCAGCATACTTCAGTCTTCAGACTCTGGTCATGATCTAGATCTAAGTCCTTTAATGTTGGCTTTCTACACCAATCAGACACAATATTAAAAACAGGTGAAGTGGATAACATGGATTATCTTCAGTCAGTGGGTGGGAAATATGTGGTAGTAAATAAACAGTCAGTCCTTATACTGTTGCAGTATCATGGCCCAGTGTGTGTGTAGTGTCCTGAGAAAGAGGTGACGACATGAGGGAGGGTGGAGGTTGATGTGATGATTTTTCTTTTCTCAACCTTGGCACTCATGTGGCAAGGTTACCATGTAGCAGGTACCTAAACATTGTCCATGCGCTTCATGGAAACAGTGTTCCTGTGTCCTCTTCCAGCAGGATGATGCTCCCTGCCACTCTGCAAACATGGTTCAGGAATGGTTTGAAAAACACAACAAAGACTTCAAGGTGTTTTTTCAACCTTCAAATTCCCCAGATATTAATCCAATCAAGCATCTGTGGGCTGTATAAGCTCACAGATACCGTGGAGGTCCAGCCTCAAAACGTTCAGGACATAAAGGATCTGCTACGACAGAGGTCTGTGGAGTCCAGGCCTTGATGGGTCAAAGCTGTTTTGGACACATCAGTGGGATCTACACAACACTAGGCAGTTTGGTTAAAAGTTGTTGTTCTTCTGCACTCTTATTTTGCTCTGTTTGAAAAAAAAAAGCTGTATGCATGAAATGGATTTCAACATCCCAGTAACCTAAATTCATTGTGAGCTTCTTATCTCAGGACAAAGTGGAGCATCGCTGCAGTCCTCTCACTGACTTCTTAGTGCTGTTTTCTTTTGGAGAAAATAAAACACTGCAATTATGACCAATTCATATGTGGGATGTGATGGTTGAGGTGAAATTCAGACCGCTTGTCTGCAGGATGCAGCTGAGAGTGTTTAATGAAGCTGCTGTGACTTGTTGAAGGCAGTAATTACACGTCATTGTGTCTTCCTCACATCGCACTCCTCCTCCGTCTAAAACGCACATTTATGCTTCGTCCCACTCCTCCCGTCACTTGCGACCGTCCAAGTGCCTGTGACCATCAAAGTGTTGTCTAAAATAAGGTCGGACCAGAGGGGCCCCACTCTAACTCGATCAATACAGCACTTTAAGGAAAATGCAAAGGACTCCTACATAATTCTCTTTTTACCCAAGAAACATCAAAGTGAGACCTTTCTACTGTAAAACAGAAAACTAAATGGGATTATTTCTGTGCCCTCATTGTTTAAATTAAAGATAAACACAGACAGTACAGACAAATCGTATGTAGACCTGCCAATGATGCAAAGCAGATCAGCCTCCTTTGTTTTCTGTGTTCATGCGTAAGCCCTCGATCTGATTCTGATACAGGGGAAACGAGATCTGAGGTTTGTAACGGGATAAGATGCTCTATTTACGCCTAAAAGCCAGAACAGCACATGTGATGCTTTATTTAGTGCTACACTCTCAATGTTTCACACACAGCTGCTAAATTGGATTTGGGATGTACTGTAAATTTCCTGAATTTGTCTCGGTGCTAAGTCTGAATAAAAACCAAGCAATAAAAACAAGGCCAAAGTACATTCATTGTCCTGAATAAAGACATGATGATTTCTAACTCAAGGCTTGTTTCCAAAAACAAAAATGTATCACAAATACATAATGCAAAAATACCTATTTCACAAATATACAGCTGAGAGTCAATTTCCTTGTGTTGTGTTTTAGTTTAAAAAAAAATCCACTCTGAACCCTTGATCTAGACTTCTAATAAAATGTATTTGCTAAAATACAGACATGTATGTATATTCACAGTGGATAAAAGTGTATGTGGAATTTGAAAGGCATCATCCATAGTGAATTAGATTATTATAAGGAACACACACAAGAGTTCGTAGCTGAGGTGAACACTGAGGAGTCAGATATCCAATCCAATCCAACTTTATTTGTAAAGCACTTTAAAGCAACCACAGTGGACTGAAGTGTGTACAGAAGAATAAATATAAAAACTACATAAAAAAAGAAAATGCAAGAATAGATTAAAAGACATAAAACAGCTGTACAATTAAAAAGGGAAGGCCACTGAGGGATTTGAAAGTAAATAAAATAAATTTAAAATGGATCCTAAATGTGCTCGTGCCTGTGTGCAGCTGCATTTTGCACCATCTGAAGAGGGGTGACAGAAGAGCCACTAACCACCATGTAAAGTGCATAATCAATCGGTATCCAACTTTAACCCAAGGTTTGTGATGGTTAACTTCAAGAACTGGGCCAAGGAATCCAGACTTACAAGTGGTGCCACCAAGAACCATCCCCTCTGTCATTTCTAAAATGTAAAAAGTTTATTGCCTTTATGTCATCAATACACCTGAGTAGTGGTTTGACAGAATATTCACTGTCTTTCTGACAGGGACATAAATCTGACTGTCATCCGCATAACAATGAAAGCAATACCATGCTTCCTGGGAATGGAACCACGTGGAAACAGAGAGACAAGAGGAGAGGGTCTAAGTCTGAGCCCTGTGGGACCCCACAGGACAGACGGGCAGAGGACACACAGTCCCCGAGGTTGACACAGAAAGTTCGATCAGCCAAGTATGACCTGAACCACTCCAGTGCTGTGCCCCTGATACCCACCCACTCTTTTAAATGAGAGATTAAAAGTTCATGGTCGACTGTGTCGAATGCAGCAGTTAAATCTAAACACACAAGAATAACAGAAACCAGAGTCAGTAACTGAAAAGATCTAATTAAAAACTCTGAAATGAGCTGATTCAGTGCTGTGCAGGGTTTTAAAACCTGATTGGAAGACGTCAAGAATTT
The DNA here is from genome assembly GCA_900323345.1 of Pseudochromis fuscus. Lineage (NCBI taxonomy): Eukaryota > Metazoa > Chordata > Actinopteri > Pseudochromidae > Pseudochromis > Pseudochromis fuscus. The sequence continues at coordinate 27,753 of OOFC01049292.1, read as the reverse complement.
TGTCATTTGCAAGAGCAGCAGTATCTAATCCTGTTTTTTAAATCAAAGGTTGCAATACTGCATGTTTGAAATTTTCAGGGACCACACCTGAGGACAAACTGCTATTAATAAGTGTCAGCACAGAGGACCCTATAGTGGCGAGAATCCCTTTAAATAGTGGAGGAGGCGCACATCATTCAGAGAACCAGAGGACTTCAACTGACCAACAGTCTCCTGTAACAAGGACAGAGTCACAGACTCAAACCTGCCAAAGACAGCAGAGCAGGGCACAGAGACTGAACCGTCATATGCGGAGGGTGAGATTAAAGCCCTAGTGGTGAAGAAAAGTGAAGAAAATGTACAGCAGGGGAGGACTCAATACAGTTTGTAGGGCATTAAGAACAGAGTCAATGGTCCTAAACAAAACACAAGGCTTATGACAGTTAGACAGAAAAATATCAGAGAAATAAACCCGTCTTAGCCTCTTTCACAGTTGTGTGATAATGACACCAGTAGTCCCTTAAATTCAAAATGACCCCTGCAGTTTGTCCCTTCTCCACTTTCTCTCAGCCCTACAGCACTCATGTCTGATTTAGTCCTGGGCTTCCTGGTTTTTAACGGAACCAAGCATCAGCAGGTGAAATGAAACCATGAGCTAAGCTCCTCCATACTATTGTTGATACTCAGTGACACTTTTGTGAGTCTGACTGAAAACAGCCAAGAACTGAGCAGCAGTGGGAGGGTTAATGATGCAGCAGGTTTAACTGTGTTACAGGCAAACTGAAATTATACAGGCATATGATCAGAAAGTACTGCGTCACAAACGTCTAAGTTAAAAACAGGCAAACCAAAAGAAAAAACAAGATGAAGTGTGTTTTCTTGTGTGGTACCAGACACAGGTTGCGCAATATTAAAAGAGTCAATGAGGCTTAAAAAGTCCTTTGCCATTGTCTTATCAGGACAACACACAAACATTAACATCCCCAACAGTAAGGACACAGTCATATTTAGGCATGACTTCAGCCAGAAAATCAGAGAAGTCAGTTAAAAAGTCCTTAGTGTATTTGTTGCTCCCACAACACAGTGTGGGAGCAACACAGTTCAAACAGGCTCAGTTCAAAGCTGCTGAACGAGGATGGTAATGATCACTGCTTGCATTTATGATGACTTAAAAACAGTGGCAGTTCCTCCACCTCAGCCTGACGTCCACAGGAAGTTATGGGACATTCAGACCAAGCGCGCCACCAATTTGTTGGGTGATGGCGATACATAATAAGTGAGTGAGAAGACGCGAGTAGATGCAACAGTCGTGTCGCGCAAGTTGAAAAAGTTGTAACTCAAGCAATAAATTTGTGTCGCGTGGTATCGCCGATTCTGTTTCCAGTGACGTCACCGAACAGCAATGGAGGGCGAAGCTAACGGTTGCCGTCTGTGTCTGTCCAGAACTTTATGACACAACTGTAACTATGTACCAAGAAGCAGAGGAGCTGTTCTCCGTTTCCTTCACCCTAACAACAGGTAAAAGCAGTAATACTTACAATCTCATTCATTGCTGACGGTGGAAGTTGCAGTCTCCACGGTTACCGGGTGGAGTACTCCTATTAGTACACACGAGTACATGAGAGGCAAAAATTTGCATTGCGCTCAGTCTGAATTCCCCGTTAAAATATCAGCAGTTCTGAGGCTAAAGTTAAATGAAAGTGTTGGATTCACCAACACTCAGCCAGGTCTGAGTCACACAGAGAAAGTTCAATCCTCAGGATGTGAAGAAATCCTTCAGAACAAAAGTTTTATTCGCTAGTGATCTAGTGTTACCAGGCCAATCCTGGCAGGAACCAGCAGCTCCGTGATGTCAGCTGTCCAGGGAGCCCGACTCAGAGGCCGCAGGTTACACAGATTCACCCTGTGCTGGCGGGGAAGGGGGGAGCAGGGGCCGCGGGGCTGAAACATCTCATGTGGGACAATGGGGTCCAGCCAGGATGCTACAGGGTCCAGCAGGTGCTGAGGAATAAAAGTGTGAGGCATCGCTCCAAAAGGGGTCCAGGAGGCCTTAGAAAAGCACGCATGCAGGCCTTCAGCCTCACCAGCTGACTGCTGCGATTACCTCGGCGGTGGGGCGCGGCAAAGGTGAGCTGGGATCACTGATATAAATGGGGGCAATGTCCAGCAAAATCCAATTTCACCAGTTCTTTGGTAGAAAGTCAAAGATGCAGCAGTGTTTGGTGATCGTACACCAGTAGAGAGTTGACATTACGAGCAGCGAGCGACAGAAACAGCACAAACACACACAGTGTTGGCAGTAACAGATGAACACACTGGCGCCATTTTTCCCATTGTTTTTCTTAGGCCAATCAGTCAATCATACTGACACCTCCCTAAGTAGATGGGGGAGACCCAAAGTGGAGCTAAAACAAAACAGATACTGGACTTCATTAAATTCATCACATTGACACAAACACAATGTTGCAATATGTAAAAACACATTTTTCTTCTTTTTTCCTAACATGTGAGCAAAACGTCTTTGTTAAGTGATGAGTGTAAAAAATGACATTCAGTATGGATGTAACAGTACACAAAATTTACAATTCAAGGATGTCTGTACAGAAGAGAAAATACATGAAATAATACATTACCATTTTCGCAATTTGTATATTAGCGAAACAATGAAATAATATTGGTCTTAAAAATCATGTTAAAATGTCATTTAAAGACAAGTGCAACATATTCATGATTAACTTCAATAAACCTGGTGACACCGGCATCACCAGCCCTTTAAATGTTCTAGCAAGTACCATATCCAGCTTTGTCCTTGACTTTAACTGTTGAAGTGCCTAAAAGCAGGCCTGATGCAGTCATGTGATAATGTGTGAATTTCTGTACCCATGACATGTAATATCAACATTACAGGTCATCTGAAATATGTTCATTGTGGTCAGTTTGGTCTTTTTTTACAGCCCTCATAATTTTCCTTTGAATGGGTCTGGGTTCTTATATGATGTAGATCACACAGGGTCCGCCGCCTCGTCTCCAGCTGGCACCAGGTGATGGTAAATCAGTCCAGAACTAAAGAAGACTCTTGGATGAGAGGTGAAATGTCTTCATAAACCTTCAACAAAGTCCAGTTTCTCCCAGCTCAACATCACTTAGATAACCACAACCTGAAGGACTGAGAGTCCTCACAGACATCTTATAATTCAGGGTTGTTTTCATCGAAAAAATAAATAGGGTCTTGAATGTGGTTTTAAAAAAACAAAAACATTTAGCCAATTCTAATTTTGTACAATTCTCACTTTAAATGCTAATGTTTCTGGATTATTTTCTGGGGACAAGCATGATCACAACCAGAGACCTATACATAATATATTAGCCTGGATTGGATTCAATCCAGGGACACTAGAAAAATCACATAATAGTCCTTGGGCTCTCTGAACTCACCCAATAAAAAAAGGAGTAACGAAAAAACAATGAATACAATTAGGTGTTTAAATGAAAATTAATAGATTTATTATATTGATCTTATGTTAAATGAACATATCAAAACATTTTGGGCAATTGAGGTGAAACAGTGGTATTTAAGAGTAAATATGAGTCCAGCAGCATGAAGTTCAAACAGAAAAACAAATCACTGATTCAAGTCCACCAGGTCTGGACTTGAGAGAACTAATGGTATCTGCTTTTAGACTCCCCAGCGGAGGACACACTGTTCTTTAGTGTGTGTGTGTGTGTGTGTGTGTGTGTGTGTGTGTGTGTGTGTAAGAGAGAAACAGCGAGAGAGACGAACCTCTGAGGCTAGTGGCTTCCCCTCTTCCTGCACCTCTCTGAGTTCTTCATACCTCCTTACACTCCCTGTGCAACTGTTAAATAATAGATAGCAGCTGCTGCACTGACTGTTCCAGCTCTCTCTGCGTCTGTGCATCAGCACAGCCATTATCCATTCACTGGGTAATGACTGGAGCCCGGGCGTCCTGACAGCAGACGATGTGCCTGCAACGTAAAGCAGAGCATTATGTGCGACGTATCGCTGGGTGACCACAAAATGGGATGCGCTGTTGGAAAGCTTGCTGCCTGATTATGCACAAAGTGTGGCAACATCCCTGTGATGACAGAGAACATCAGCTCCCTGTGTCTCTCCCAGTGTGTCTCCATAATGTTAATCTTAAATGAATGTGACTGTGGCTGTTGACCTGACCTGTTCCACTGGATGTTTTGGATGACCTGTCCACTTCTCACTGGAAAAGGTCAGCATGCTTTCACCATTGAAATGTCAAACAACATTTAACTCTTTCATTACTCAGTCTGTATTCCTCCCCTTCCCTCTGACCAAATAAGATGAGCTTCTGCTTTAAGATTTGCCGACTATAGAGCTCTGACAAAATGCTGTTATTTTTCTTCACAGGTTTAAATCAGGTGCTGTGTTTATGAGCAATTAATCTACTCAGTCAAAGGTTAAATGAATCTGTCCACATGATTGCTATTTAAAGGAATAGTGTGTGGGGTCTAATAGCAGACATTGAATATTTTATGAAATAGAAAAGAATCTCTGTGTCTTTTCTACCTTAAAATTTGTGGTTTATGATGATTTACACAGGGAGAGGATCCTCTTTTACAGAGTTTTGTGGCCATCTTGTGGCACCATTTCTCTACGGTAGCCCAAAATGGACAAACCAAACCTTCTCAAATAAAAAAAAAAAACAGCTTTATGTTTTAACACTGAAGTAGCAGCTTGATTTTGCTGGTGCTAAAGCTTCATTTACCAACTGTAATTGCACCAAAGAAAATTAAAGGAGCATCAGTTGGAGAGCAAAGAAAAAGAAACAAGTGGCTGCTGATACCAATTTACTGAGAAGATTCAAATTTGACCAGTTTTGATACTTACTATTTAATACAAAACCAGGCATAAATCATCATCTTTAAAAGAAGAGGAAACACAAAAAAAGCAAAAACAAATGTGGACAGATGATGGCAGAAACATTAGTGATGTCAGGTGTCAATGTGAAAAAACAAAAGTGCCACCTGGATTTTAAATCGACATGTAAAACCAAAACACATTATCTTTGATATTTGAAGTAAAAAGACCCAGAATAGTGAAACATAAATAAATAAATAAGTGAAACTTTTCTTTATGTGATGACCTGCCCTGCTTCATCTAGTCTCTCCTGTCTCCACTCTGCTCATCAGCCTCTCCCTCACATATACCCCCTGCCTTTGTCCTCTGCTGGACAGTTGGTCTTCCTCTGTCATCCTGAGTTCTGGTGTTACCACCCAGTGAGCCTCTTTGAGTTAGCTCTGTATGTTCCTGCATTTCCCCATGTATCCCCAGTTACCCTCCTGTGTTGCTCTGGTCTTCATTGCTTTGCCTTTGTTCCCGAGCTGTCTCTGACTTTCTTTTTTTATTTCTGGACTTTACTTTTTGTTTCTTGAATCCTGTGTCATATTGTCCATTTCCTGCAACTCTCATAACACATGGACGCTCTGGGCTACAGTTTTATAGACTCTACATACAGGACATATTACAGCTAGTCCACATGGCCTTAGGTGATGACATCTATGGCAGTTTATATGTGGACAGGTTTCTCAGACCTGACAGGTTCTCATAAACACTTGAAAGGGGGAGGTTGGGGGATGCTATTTTAGTTGGTAGCAAGCTGGAATTTTATCATTAGATAAAAATAAGCCTCACAAACTGATCCTTTAAATAGATCAGACACCTAGACTTGATATTTCTGATCAGCACAATCCACCACAAGCAAATCTGTGATGGATTCTGTATAATTATTATTTGTTTGTTATAGGGCTGCAACTAATGACTATTTTGATAGTCAATTGGTAAGTTGATAAATCGACAAATCGGGTTACGAATAGCACAATAATGAAATGGCTCTTATTTAGCTTCAAAAAGTAAGTCACAATTGGCCGCCACCATATTGTCCAACTCTCAGCAGAGATAGGAAGGAAGGAGATGCCTCACTCCGTTGAACAACACATCTCCCATCAATAGACGACAATTAAATTTGTTAGCAACTATTTTTATTTCCAATTTTTGTCAACTAATTGTTCCACCACTGGTGTGTTACTGAAGCAGTAATTCAGTCTGACACTACTGGAAGGACTGAACATCAAAAAGTTCTTGCAGAGGCTGAACAAGATGAACCACTTGGCAGGAAATAGCACAGAAGTCTGTAAACGAGAAACTCGTAGCATCAAGAAAAAAAAATCTTCGATCCAAATCAATCTCAGAAATAAAAGAGACCCAAACAAGGTGAACAACCCTTGTCTGAATTTGTAGGTGTGGGTTGTTGTTTTTTGACCTCATGCTTGCGCTAGGACAAAAGTGACTTCCTTATCAGAGCTGTTACAATTCATCAGGAGTCGAACATGAGTGTGTTACAACCAGATTTCATGGCAATCCATCAAAGAGTTGTTGAGACATCTCAGTCAAGGCACATACTGAAAATCTGCACTAAAAGGGTTCAAGTCCTTCTTGTGTGACTTGACTTGTCTTGAGACTAAAACTCCGGGCAACACTGACTCATCCTTCTCTCTTAACATCAGTGGTGCTGTATTCTGAGAAAAGGAGCAGCCCTGGGAAAAGGAAAAAGTACACAGGGTCGATCTTGTTTTCATGCAATACAAGAGGAAATTGTGACCTTGAAATCCATATATTTCATCACAACACTGAGGGAAATAACAAATTCTGAAAGGCGGCATAAAACAAAACCATTAACTGCAATGCATTTCATTTGACTTCTCCATTAAAGTAATCGATTATTTCATTTAACACAGTGAATGGATGCACCATCTGACAGGTTATTGCGCCTACGACAAATGAATTTAATCTTCATCTAAGGTTTTTCATTTCCTCTGTCCTTTCCTCTTTTGATTAACAACTAACACTTCCCTTTTATCTGACCTTATTTTCCCTCAGGGGACTCATTCATGGAAATCTTCACTCAGCAATGTACAGTAGTAGAAGGAAGACTCAGCAAAAAGATCGCTTTGTCCTTGTTTTTATTGGAAGAAAAGAGTTCGGCGATGTGAATGCAGAGTGTACATTATAGAAAGTAATGCCAATCTATTTGCAGTTGATGACGTTAACCCTCTCCACCCTGGCAGCCCAGTACCAGGACCAGGCTGTATTCATTATGCAAACCAAACCAAAGCTTGATTCTCCACAGTTCTCCAAGTGGCTGAAGTGGAGAAGGCGATTATTACTGCATTGATTTAAATTAATATAACCTTTTTCATTTTTGTTTAGAGTGAGAATTATTAGAATTATTCTAATTATTAATTATCCACTCTTTAGTTTAGATTTTCAATTATGAGACTTATATGAGACTTAGTGAATTCCTGCCTTGTTCCAATTTCATGCTGTTGTTGCTGGATGAATTTGGGTATTTTTATTTATTTTTTTATCTTTTCAGGAAGAAATTTCAAAGCTGAGGCTTAGGGAGTTATTGAGGTTGAGATTATTGAACTTAATCACAAGCTAAATCATTGCATCATGATGCTTTTAGCTTTATTAACCCTGCTTAATGACCTAGTTTATGCTACAGTAAAGAGAACTGTTTGAACCGAGCTGCAGCTACCACGCTTTGAAGCTGAAGCCAAAGAAGTACCCTTAAAGTACAGTGTCACTTTAGGGTATGTAATGAGCCATTACTGCAAATTTAGGACTTCCAATATGAGTGCTTGTGATCAATTTTGTAAATTATTGCTCCGTTAATAAGATTTGATGGTTTGTGGAAGAGTTTTGTGCAAACGAAAAGATCCACACTGTAAGTGGTCATTCAGAACTTATACACACTTTTCTCTTTAGATGTGACTGGACAGCTGCTTGGTTTGAGTTCTTTAGTGTTTAAGTTAAACATTCTCATGCAGTTTGTGTTGTCCTGTCCTTTTTGAAATGATATTATCTGTCTGGGCTTTAAAATCTAATAGATCTGGTTGAGTAGCATTATTACTTATGTACATGGCAAAAATAACTGACATTAAAAATGTACAGAATTTCTCCCTGTTAAGGTCTGAGGAGAAGGGCTGCAGTAGGAAATTTAGTTTTAAGCATGAGCGTGCACAAATTACTTAAAAGGGTAAATAAAAAGAAAATCCATCCATTTCAGGGTGCACCCCACTATTGCTATTTGCAATAGGCTCCAGTATGTTTTTCATGTCAGCTTGAAAGCTGATGAGATGTTAGTGTTGTTTGTGGCATGTTACTGCAGCTTTAAAGAACAAAACATAGCTGAACAATATTACATCAATCAGCAAAGATCGACCAGATATTTTCATATTATTTCCAACTGCTTATACTCAAAAGAAAAAGACTGTAAACATAGTCTGGCCTTGAGTCTGCAATTCAACGCTTTTCACACATGAGAAAATGTTGGGGAAAATTAGGACAATGCTGTTAGGTCATGTAAGGACAACAATGGATGAGGGAATTTGTTGTGGCCATGGTTGATGAAGTTCATTTTAAACAGAATGGTCTGTCAGCACTGAAAACATTCACCAAGGACAGGCAAATAAGAACTGTATTTGTCCCAAGTGCTCATTTTGTGCTTGCAGGCGCTGAATAGGTTTTCCTCCAGTCCTTGGTCCCCTAAGATCTGTGACAGCCTGTTGTCTGGCTGGGACTGCTGCTCTCTGATCCACTGGCTAAACACGTTCACACATCCAATGTGCTGTGTTCACAGCTGCTCTGGTGTAGCCACATAGAAAATTGGCTCTGATCAGCCAGGCCTGAAAAGGTTCAGAAGTTGAGATGTGTCCAAAAAAACACAGGCCTCCTCCAGGCTGTCTGTCACCATTCAAGCCAAGCTTTTATTGATTTGTGTTATTATCTTTCATGCTTCACTTGAAATTTGTGGGGCATGGTCAAGTGTAAAACACAAAAACTAAAACTGACAGGAGAGCATTCGGACACACACAAACACACAAGTCCAGTAACACTTAAAGATACAGTGCATGCTTCCTCTCTCTTTTCATGCTTTGAAAAGAAGTCAGCACACCAGATAAGGATGCTGCTCTCACACACACATACACACACATGAACTTAACCTCATGTCAGTCACTGCATAGCACAGTCTTGACATTCTTATTGGCATAGAAGAGCACATGTCCACACACACAAACACACACTCATACACACACTATGCATGCATATAAACACACGTGCACACTCAAAATATGCACACTAACCCACCCACTCACACTTTTCTGAAGCTGTTGTGCCAGCCTTGTGTGGGCTGTGCAGCCTAAAGCTGTTTCTGCATCCTCAAGCTCCTCAGTCCAATCCACAGCCTTTCTCCTCTGACTGCTGATCATCCAAAACACTGATAACCCAAACCCCTAACTTCAAAACACAACAATTTACAGTGATGCCCATGTCAAACAAGTCACCTGGAAAATAAATTATTGGATTTTAATGGCATTTCTGCATAACTTTTATCAGTTTTTTTTATACACAAAAGAGTTGACAAAGCATGCTGCTCCATATTCATTCAGCTGCAGGACATTCACTCTTCTGTAGCCAGTTGAATAGAAACAGGCAGGGCTTTAGTCACCTCCACAATAGCTGTTGAAGCTGTGAGTTGTTGAGGTCATTTAAAGGGGAGAGTATTATCTCTAGTTTTTAGGAAGGAAAGTGTGGGAGCTGCTATTTATTTGAGATGCTTGATTTGGCTTGATGTCTCGTATACAATAATTCTTCTGTGCCGCAGCAGTATTTATTGTATTTGCTGTAATGCTTGTCTCTTTCAGGACTGCTAAGCCCCACCACACACAAAAGGCCTCAGGGAACTGTGTTTTTCATGACTGCGGGAGCATGACTGTGGGACAGGTCTGAAACCCTCAAGACTATTTCTAGTTCTCAGAAAGAGAAAACAGGTAAACGGTTGATTATTTGTGCCACTTAAAGCACTTCTAACCTGACCATGTGAGGCCTGTGACCTGGGCGAGAGCTGCATACTGGCATATAGGACTTGAAGGTACTTAAGAGTAATCATCTGTGTCTACTTTTGTTACTGCTCATACAATATAGTTATTATTTAACTCTTTAATTCCGAGCATGTCGTCAGCGACAGGTCTGCATATGCTTCTTTGGATTACCGTAACTTTGTCATGGTTTGCGCAATCAGAAAAATTCCAATGGTTTCCGAGAGCTGAGATGTTGCACTTTACAGTGAATATGGTGTCATTATGGTAATTTCACTAGCGCCTCAGAAGCCGGCAAAACAGCTGATCTACTATATACCATGTGTTGTAAGAGTGTAATAACAGTGATGATGAAGCAAGAATAGCAGAAAAACACAAAAACAAAATTTGATTGTAGAGTTT
>OOFC01049292.1:0-17422 GCA_900323345.1 Pseudochromis fuscus | reverse complement strand
CAGAAAAACACAAAAAAGGATTTTGATTTTAGAGTTTTAGTGAACAAAAACACTGCAACTGCACATGAATGTTAGACTTTGCATGTTAGATTTGAATTTGAAATCAAAATAAGCATAAAAAGTCCAGGTGGAAATTTGGAGGTTCAGGTGGTAAAGGGTTAACATGTATCTGCTAAAAGCACAAGCTGGCACGTGCTGTTTTAGGCTTCACATAGAGAAACAAGCAAGAGGGGAACATACCCATCTGCTTTTTATCAGTTTTTATGCACCTCCCAGCAGGAGTTAGATCAACCAATTAGCTTGTTTGATGAACAATATGAAGAGTTGAGACTTATTGATAAATCCACCCCACTGCTTGCCTCTGTAACCTCTGGTTACTTGCACATCTCTGCACAGATTCACATGATGTTTGCATCTTTGCAGAGGTATCTGTCCAGTATTACCCCATTCCTCCAAGGTGGTGTCTGCTGCAGGTAGTTTTTTGAGTTGAAGAACTTTTAATTGTCCAAGTGTCAGACCCCAAAAATGTTTCCTATAGGTGTATTCATCCATGTGTTCTGGAGTGTGTCATCTGAAAAAGGAGCTGCCGTCTGAGCTTTGCAGCTGAGGTTGCACAAGCATGAAAAAGCTGTTCCCTTTCATTTGGAATCACTTCCACTGAAAAACAAACACGCTGATCAGTTCCACAAACCTCCTGCTAACCTGTATCCACAGAGAAATTCTCCATCTTTCATCTGTGAGCATCTGCTGTGTTTCTTTAGTCAATGCAGTGAGCACAGCAGTGCACATTCCTCCACAGACACATGTTTGTTTACTGCTGTGGTCATGGAAATGGTCCGATTAGTTTTGGCTGAGGCTGATGGCCTTAAGGCTCATTCAGGCTCCCTTTACATTTGAAAAAGAAATGCATCCATTTCAAGCAGTCTAACTGTCACTGCCCACATACTTCCATGTGTCCTTTCCATTGGCTGTGGACACTGTGGCATGTGTCCACCAGAGGGCAGCTCAGAGTCAAGAGTTTCTGATAATGACAAACAGTGTAGGAGGTTGTAAACAACAATGTAGCTGGCTGAATTTTTGAGTAAATCACAGAATTTCCAAGATTTTTTAAACATCTTTGTCAGAATGGCCCAAGCTATGATGTCACCCGTTGATTTGTGGGCTGACATTTTGAAGCCAGGACTTTGGCATTTGAACATCGCCATGTTGGATTTTTGGAACCAGGAGTGACCAAGGGAGGAGTGAGCAGGTGGGTCTGACCCTTGAACCTGAGAACACTTCCTAATGTGTAAGGGACTCCAGGCCAGAAGTGTCAATCAAAGTGACAATACCACTAAATCTTCCTCTCGCTAAGAGTTGACTTTATTGAATGACATCAGAATGACTTGTGAAAAAAGAGTAGTCTTGTAGAGTTTTTGTTGTTGTTGTTTTTTTTACACAGATCTAGTGGTAATTGAAGCCATTGCACATTTTGGGAACTCTGCATTGGCTTCATTGTTTAGATTATTTTTGACAGTACTGTGCAGCTTTGCCTGTATCTGTCAACTTTTTGAAAATATGCACAAATACAAATGAAATGAACATCGAGTATGAACAGAAGCCATGATCTTGCTGTTCAAAAATTAGCCTCTCCTCAACTGTCTTCACCCAGGAACTTCTTCAGCTTTCCAGGGGTAATAATCCAGCATAAATCCATTGCATATCTACAATAATTAACAGAATGTAAACAACCCTTCTTAGTCAACACTTATGATGAAAAAACAAACTGAAACTAAACCTGTCTTGAAAAACAAGCTGCCCAAATGGTCAATAATGCCACCTCTCAAGCCTGCGCCACCTGCAGTATAACTTTGACAAATCTTGATTTGACAAATTGAAAACATAATTACACACTACACCCACATAAATAAGGTCTTGAGCAATCAGTCACAGTAGATCATAATAATACTCCACCATAATAAGCAGTAAGAGTGGACATGAGAGTAATTAGGCCTTTTCCCTGGACAGCTCCAATCCAACCGACCCTATCTAGTTGAACTCATTAATCTATAATTGGATTGGGGAAACAGTTCTATCGCATCACTGGCACTACAAATAGAAAACAGGTCTATACTGTCTACCTTTTAATGTGCAGTCGAGAGGACCTGTTAACTAAAAATTAGTTGTGTAATACCATAAAACTATAAAAAGACTGTTTATATGTAAAGTTTTTTCATACATAAAGCATTGCTCTGCTCATCTATATTCTTCCACTCTGAAAGAGTTGGTTCTTGTAATGATTCCCTCCCATTAAAGTTTCATGCTAGTATTTCAGAAACAGGGATCTTGTCTTGTCCTCTTTCATACAAACTAACAAGCCTGATGGCTCTTTGTAAATGCTCTAATGCAGGTATGATTAATAACAATAATGAAGGTTGCTTCCCATTTAGTTGTGTCAGGGCTCGTTTCAAGTTCATTCACGAGCCTCTCTTCATAACACATCTGAAAGGAAAAAAACATTATTATTGTAAGTGGCAGGAGTCCTTGGATATTAAATGAGTTAATTATTTGTAATAATACCACCTTTTACCTTTTATTTTCATAATGACCACATAGTATTGTTAACATTGTCTCTCTTGTGCGACTAGAGCCATTCATGTACAACATTTATCTACAGCACCGGAGATAAACTTGGGACACATCTGCTTGTTCAAGGATTTATTTTATTTTATTTTATTTATTTTACTATTTTCTACAGTGTGAAACTAAACTGAACACAAAGAAAACTATGAAATAACACTGCTAAAAAAAAAAAAAAAGTTGCCTCCTTTTGCTTTGGTAACAGCTTTGCAAACTTTTCATTCACCCAGCCATTGTGGGGTCCTTACAGGAGTCAGGAGGTGTGTTTCTTTTGCCTCATTGTCCTGCTGAAAAACTACTGATGGTCCCACTGAGCTCAAAGCACATGTGATGATGTGTCTCTGCAGGATGTTGTGGTAGCCATGCTGCTTCAGTGTCGCCTTGAATTCTCAATGAATATCCCAACAGTGTGACCATCACAGCCCCACCTCCATGCTGCATGGTGAGAACCACACATGCAGATACCATCCATTCACTTTTTCTGAGTCTTACAAAGACACAAAACCAAAGAGCTGACATTTGGACTATTTAAACTAAAATACAGATTTCTCTAGTCTAACATCCATTCCTCGTGTTTCTGGGTCCAATCAGCGCTCTTCTTCTTCTTCTTCTTCTTCTTCTTCTTCTTCTTCTTCTTCTTGGTCTCCCTCAGCAGCAGTTTCTTTGCAGCAGTTACACCATAAAGGTCTGGTTCACAGTTTCTTCCAAACAGTTGATGTTCAAATGCTACTTGAACTCTGGGAAGCTTGGACATCAGTCTTAACCAGAGTACACACATTCACTGGCTTTCTACTGGTGACAAAGAGCATGAACTAGTTGACAGTGAATGTGTCCTGATGTAGTGAGTTTTGTAATTTTACAAACAATGTTTTATTAGTTGTCATATTGGGTGCAACCATGCCAACCAGGTCAGGTCACCCAGTCTGTATAATAAATATAATCACTTTTGGATTGATGAATCACTTCAACTTCCAAATCAATAAAGATGGAAAACATAAAAGATAAAAACACAAGAAAAAGCTTATGACATCATTATTATAAGTCACAGGTTTCAGTGATCTTGTACCATCCTGTCCCCATTTGCAAAACTGTATTCACAGTGGTTTGGTTCTGAACAGAGCCCTGATAGCATAAATTAAGACATATTTTTTATTTATACAACTTTCTCAGATATCATGTTACTTTTTGAAGTCTAACTCTTCAAAAGTTCAGCTTGCAGTTACTGACCATCTGTCCAAGTTGTTGCTGTGCTGCTGAGTTATTGCATCAAGGTGGAGAAACATACGAGAGGCAAAACACAAAAAGAAAGAAAGAAAGAAAGAAAGAAAGAAAGAAAGAAAGAAAGAAAGAAAGAAAGAGCCCAAATTGCATCAATTCATTGCAGTATGCCTTCAGTTTTAAAAAGAGTTGACATCAAATGTGCCATAGTTACCACAGTTTGAGTCCTTTAACACAGTGACAGGAACATGTGTGTCTGTTATTTAAATGTCAGACAGTAATAAATTGACTAAAGCCTGAACTTCCAGGAAGAACAGAATTCAAATGTTAAAGTAAAGTCGAAAACAAGCCTCTGCCTCCTCCAGCACACCAAAAAATTCACCCGGTGCGTTCACCCATGGCAACTGAGCACTGATGTAATTGCTTCTGTGGGTTGTGTGTCACAGCCCCTGCTACTCATACTACTGCTGGTCATGTTGGTAAGCAGGCCACACCACAGTAATTAACTTCCTGAGGCCCTTAGAGCACCAGACTGCACCTGTCCCTTTCACCTCACCCAATATCCTCGCCTCATATGTACACACCACCCCCTAAATTGTCCCCGTCCCCTTGAGAGACACTCCTCACATTGTGAAATCCTCTGCACTACAGGCTCATAAACTCTTTGTGACTGGTGTGGGGTCTGTGTAGTGACGTATATATATTTATATATGCCTCACTACTGATTTGAGTCAAGATTCATAGATTTTTATTTGTCACGTGCTCATACAATGGGCAGTGAAATGCAGTGAGCTGTCCACAGGTCATGTGAAATTAACAATCCAAACTCAACTATGAGAGCAATATAGTAGAAAGGCAGAACAAATATGAGTGCAAAGGGGAACGGGCAGGAGCTTAATAAAAATCTGCAAATGGCCATTCACAACAGGCAGGATCAAGGCAAAAAAATCTGAGAAGCCCGAGTACAAAACAAGCAGGGTTCTGCAACCCTGGTCCTAGAGAGCTGCAATCCTGCATGTTTTAGATGTGTCCCTGATTCAAATGACCAGTTCATCATCAAGCTCTGCAGAAACCAGCTAACGATCCTGGTGATTAGAATCAGGTGTGGTGGAAGAGGGACACATCTAAAACATGCAGGACTGCAGCTCTCTAGGACCAGGGTTGCAGACCCCTGACATAAAGGATAGGCATATGTGAAAGTCCAAAGTTTCAAAATAAAACTGGGAGTCATTTAGAGTCGTGCAGGTTGTCACTTACAGTTCATGGCTGCTTTCCTTTATGAGGCTAATCTATTATTATAGTCATTTCTGGACCAGCTTTGCACAATTCACAGTTAGAAATATAATGTGATATGAGTTATATAATAAATATTATGTATATTAGCTGCACAGTGTGCAACCGTACAGTGGATTTGTAAGGTTATTTTTAACAGTAAAATAAGGAAAAGGTCCCTTTTAAGAGGATTTTTTTTTGGAATTGTAAAGGAAACTGCATCTAAAAAATGTTGAGTATAAATATTACACAAAAAATTATTCAACATTGCATCTCCACAAACTTCTCAAATATTCTCTTATTCAAAACTAAATTACCTCCAGTATGCAGTAGTGAGACCTGAGGTATTAGTAAACATTATGCGACCTCATGACCTTATGTTATTAGTGTATTGCCGTTCCATATGTGCACCTATAAATAAACAGCACAAGAGTATAAGCACTGGAAGATGTAATGGAAAGAAAGAAGAAACAATGTTTAGAAGAAAACTGCAAAAGTTGGAGAAAGATAAACTAAGAGAAGACTTGATGTGGGCAATATATCTATCAGAAATGTTAGTAGGGTTTTCATAATTTGTAGAAGCAATTTTATTTAAATGCACATGTTGTAGACACTTGTGATCTTGTGTGACTCAACTGTAAAACTGAAGCCAAGGTTAAAATGTTAATGTTAGATAATAATGTGCTTGAGCGATAAATGTGGTCCCAAGATTGTCAGATTAAACAAGCATGTTACGGGTGGTGACAGGACCCAAACGCTGACAATTAAAGGAATGAATGAGAAGATTTAATTCAAAAAGTAAGCAAACAAATGGTGCTGCAAAAACTGGCAGGAAAGATTTAAATAGTAAAAAATAAACCCGAGGAACATAATCCAAATGAGGAACCAAAAACAAACCCCAAGTGATCCATACAGACCAATGTGACACACAGATGGGAAAACCAGGGACAAACTCAGGGAGACAACAAAGACAAGACAGAGGACAGGATCAACTGACAAGACACAGGTGAGCACAGGAGTGAGACAGCTGAACCACATCAGGGCAGGGCCAGTAATCACACAGGAGGGAACAAAGACAGGAAGTGAACTGAACATAACCAAGAAAAGCACTTACCAAAATAAAACAGGAACCGACAAAGTGATGCAAAAACAACCAAGGCAGGGGAGAGACAGCCAGAGAACCAAAGGAGAAAATCCAAACACAGAAACACAAAACTAAGCAAGACTAAAACCAAAAAGAGAAAAACAAGGAAACACAATAAGAAAAAACAAAACCCCAGGGAAACACAACAAAGCATGTACTGTACCATGTGCTCTGGTCAAGTGTTTCTTTCAATATGGCTGGTGGTACATTGTTTCCTAACACATTACACATAGAGTAAGGCCTGTGCAGATTTTAGTGACTCAGGAGTTGAGGAAAGTGTGACGTGTAGACCTTGAGCTGAGGCACAATCTAGAATGAGGCCATTAAGCTCTGTGCCCTGCAATGAATGATAATGCAGTGGAGTTCCCTCTGGGGTAGAGCTGAATTCCTCCATCATTTACCTCATCCTCATTTCTACAACCTGAACCGCTCCTCTCAAAGACTGTGGCCAGGTAGGCCAAACATGTCCAGATTTTTCCTGACCAAACAACCATCTGCTCAACTGTATTGACCACAGCCTGTATGAAAGAAGTGGTCTCCTACTAATGCAAACACTTGTAATGGGCATTGTAAGGTCTTACAATTGATCCATTTCACTGTTACATCCCAGGGTGAGTACATCTGAACTTACTTACAACTAGAAAGGACTCAGAGAGCACAAATCTCCACCAAGGCATAGTCAAGCTGTTCTTGTGCTCTCAACACTGTTGCCCTCAATGCCCATCCTCTGATCTTCCCCTAAATGTAATAATTCCTTCCTTGGGTAAAACCCTATTAAACAAAAAAAAAACAACAACAAAAAAAAATCTCAGGCAAAACACAATGAACTAGAAAAGCACTCTGAGAGCGCAGACCTCCGCCAAGCACTGTTAAGGTCAATTGATACTTTCCGCATCCGCATGTCCACGTTGGTGCACGAGGGTCCGCGTCACGTAAATGTCATGGAACACGTCAGGAAGCGCTCGAGCGGACAGGCGCAGAGGCGTCCGCGTACAGCTCCAAAAATGTGAGCGCGTCGCCTGGGCGTGGAGGGCGCGAGCAACTGCGCATGTGTCAAAATCAATACAAGCAACTGCACTGCGCTTGCGCTAGCATATCAAGATGGACGCCTTCGAGGAGAGACTTTGCAGGAGAAAAAAAATTCCTGGATCCAGACGGTGTTGCGGATCACCCCCAAAATGAAATCAGTTCTTCCTTTTTCCACTTCCAACATATCCTGAAAATTTCATCAAAATCCGTCCGTAAGTTTTTGAGTTATCTTGAACACAGACGGACAGACAGACAGACAGACAGACAGACAGATAAACGCCGGCAAAAACATAACCTCCTTGGTGGAGGTAATAAATTATTGTGAAATAAGTTTTCAGTAGGACACAACCTTTGTTACCTTAGAACGTAGATCCTATTTCAAAATGGACGAAGCAAGTGGGGGTCAAAAATTAGGCCAATGTGGAAGTGCAAAAAAAGTGCAATACACACAACGGTACCAAAAAACTAAGTACATATTAGTCTTTAAAGAGGAATATTTACCTCGCTCCCTTAACATCCTTCATATTCAAGTGTGACCCAGTTCAGAAAAATGGACAAAATCATATTCACAAAGTTCTAATTACAGTGTAGAAGGGCTCTAAGGTATGTATGTGTTTATGTTAATATATAAAATGTATATGTAAATTGGATTATATCATTATTGTTACATAATAATCAACATGGTAAATATATAAGTAATTAAAATTAGTATTAATATTTCACTTTCTGATTACTTCCAAGATGGTAGTTTTCCATTTAAGTGCAAGAACTAGAATTTGTCTTTATTTGAACCAAAAATACCTGGTGATGTTGGTAAGATCACACCACAACTGCAGAGATTTTATTGGCATTAATGCAGAAAAAGGACCAATAATATTTTTTATTTAAAAGGTGTGAGTTACAGTTTTACATACTAAACTTTGTGTTATTAAATATCTACCTAAAGGGAACTAATCACTGGATATATTATAGTCGTAGATGTTCCTGGAGCTAACATAAAATACCTGAACCGAGGCACTGCTGCAAAAGTTAGAACTAAAAAAAAATGTGTATTATGGATTTGGGACACAGTGTAAAAAAAAAACCTTGCCTTTTAAATGAAGTAATAGATTCAGTCTGACCATCTTTGACATGAGTGTCCTGGCTTCAGCACTTGGACAGCTCTCCTCATCCAGCTGAAGACTGTGCAGCTGTCCCAGGTGCTGAAGTGCAGCAGCTCATATGAAATAAGACTCATATTAATGTCTCAGCTAATCAACATCCCAGAGTTTAAATGTTCAAATGTCCCAATTGCTGCATCTTTTTCTTCATATATAAGAATGAAAGAAGCTATGTTCTTTTCACTGGTCACGTACATGTTCAACCCAAATGTGTCACTAGACAGTTAACCCATGAGAACCCATTTCTCCTTAAAGGAAAACAGTGAGAGGTACAAAACAGACCCAGTGGACCAAAATGAACACATTTCTAAAGATCCGTAATATTACATATGCTACCCATTGCATTACATGTTATGGGTACATGAATACATGAGTCACTTGGGGATTTCACGAGTGAAAGTCAAGGATCAATCCATATATGGACTTGCGACACCTGCGTCACTGTGGGTTCATATGGGTTAAAAGTACAGACTGTATATAGAATGGACGAAGCTGACAAGATGTCACCTGTTGGCTTGAGGACTTTTGGATTTTGAAGCATGATATTTGAACCTCACATGTTGGTTGTTTGGAGCCAGAAGTGACCATATTTAGATATAAAGGGAGGAGTGAGGAGCTGGCCCCAGTTTCTTCTTCCATTTTTATGGAGTCTATGGATAAGCATCAGTGTGGGTTGTATATTGTGCAGAAAAACTAAAGTAGTGACCGAGAGAACACATTGCAATGCATACTTTTTATTATGTCAGCAAATGAACATGTAAAATGATTGGGTTTGACGTCTCTTTTTGTGTCTTTGTTTGAAAAATGTTGAAATTATGAACTCCTGTTGCTCTAATTATGGTCCCATTCATTCATTTTAAATGCAAGTAAAGGACACTTCAAAGCGTTTAATGGGTTATAAATTTGCAAGCGCAGAAGAGAAGCCTCACAGAACAAAGCCGTTTATTGCACTTATAACTCAAGGACATATATACTCAAGGACTCTCTCTCCAAAACACACATTCAAAAACATCGTGTAGCTTACAGTCGCCTTTGTTTTGCAACAAAAACACAACCTCTGTGCTGAGAAGCTTTTAGGACAGGGTGGGGCCTACATTATATACAGGGCCAAGACAACAGTGGCTTAGTGCAATTATCTGGAGCGTGATGATCAGCCATGCTTTGTCATTTACAGCTACAGACACAAAAGTGTGACCAAAACCATAACATTAAACTGTACAAGAAATAAGTGCACACACTGAGAAGCAACTATATAAACGTACATGTATAATCATCTGGTCATTGAGGTTACTTGTGGCAGTTAGAAAGTAATAATAAGTAAACTAACACACTTTGGGGTTCCTTATATAATATTCTCATTTGCAGAATACAAATTCAACACTTTACAAATTTGTTGTGAGACATAGTGCATTATCATCTGTTGGGTTTCATTTCACAAAAATCTGGACTGGAGGTGCTTCGGTACAAAACTATGTAAAATAGTCGTTTATCAAAGGTAAACAATGTCACTTTCAGGCAGCCGGTGTCATAGCAACGCTGCTCACACATGTTCCGCCGCCGTGAAATGAAAACTCATCTCTCCATATGTTTGATTACTAATGGCAGCAGTGAAGGTGGGAAACAAGCTGGGCCACTTGTTTGTGTGAATTAGGAGTGTGTGTGTGTGTGTGTGTGTGTGTGTGTGTGTCCTCTACAGCCTTTCAAAGCCAACGGAGCAGAGGAGGAAAATGGCGTAGAGCAGCATGAGACATACTCCCAGTCTGCGGTCCAGTCTCCAGTGGTTCAGATGGACACACAGGACCTAAAGAGGGGACGGACAGAAAAGCTCTGCTGTCACTGTGGCCAAACTGTAATGAAAGACAAACTTCATTTCCTGTGGTGAGTACAGTCTCAAGATATAAAGAACAATTTTCCACAGTCTGAAAACAGAATCAAAAGCTCTCGGGAAAAAAGATAAGATAAAAAAAAAAAAAAATTGGTGAAGAAAAACAGGCAGCTGATCTGAGTTTGTTTACTGTGTAACAATCTCAGAATTAGATCTGCAATTTTCATCAACAGTTACTCACAGTGAGTGTGACTGAGGCCAACAGCAGAATCACTGAGTACACCAGGCCTTTGCTGTTGATTGTCACCTAAAAATAAAGAAAACAAAACAGCAAAGCATCGTTTTTAACATGTTTTAAACTAAAATCTTAGTTATTTTGCTATGTCCGCGTTTTCTCTGAACATAACAGTTTAGCAGCTTCATCTTTCTTCTATTCACACATCTTAGAAGCAGTGTGTCACAAACCAATCAGGGATGATATGTGTCTTAACCAGAAGGCCATTGGCCGCCCCTCTCCTCTCAGAGGAGGAGAGCGACACCACCACACCAACGGGATGTATGGGATGTGACTCAGAGAGAACAGCTGGTCTCACCACTGATCCATAGCTGACTATGAGAGTCCTCAGAGCCCAGGGGAAGCCCAGGCCCAGCAGCACATCAAAGATATTACTGCCAATGGAGTTGGACACAGCCATGTCACCCATTCCTGCAACACGTGAGATGCAAACACTTACCAAAGGGAATTCATGTGAAAACACAGCGTTAAACAGCTGGAGTTTTTCAATACTGTATGTTGACATCACTCATTAGTCACACACATACATCACACACGTTTATTCTGCCCTTGTAGAAAACACACGAAGCACTAAGATGTAATGACATGGTGACGGCTTGATGGTTTCCAGCTGGAGAGATCAAATTTTCTGAAGCCAAAGAACACTGTTAAAAAATGTTTTTACCAGAGAGACCACCCTACCATTTATTGTTTCACATAATTGTTTGAATATCTCAGTTTGTTTTCTTTCACAAAAGGTTATTTACAAAAGCCACATATGAACCATCAGGTCACTGAGAAGAAGAATCAGTGCTAGCTAATGACATCAGAGTGACTTGTGAAAAAAATGTATTAACTGAGTATTTCATGATTGAAAATAATGATTTGGATTGAAGTCAACTGGAGGTAGAGTTTTTTGGACATTACTCTTGTGGACATCACTGGTATTGAACACTTTCACCTTGGCATCACTTTTGAGACCTGGTTATTTTGTACATCTCTATATACAGTCTACAAGTGAAACAAAAAAGTATAAATGCATGTGATGATTACACACACACACACACATACCTTGCCGTGCGACGATGAGACTGGCCATACAGTCGGGGACGCTGGTCCCGGCTGCCAGAAATGTGATGCCCATGATGACCTCTGGGATTCCAAGTGTGTAGCTGATGATGGTCACCTTATCAGAGGAAACAGACTTTTTATATATAACCATTAAAAAACAAAAAAACACATACCCAATCTAATGACTGCACTAAATGACACTTTATTATTTATCACTACAGCTGCCTTCACTTTTGGATCACTACCATTGTGGTTTCCCTGTTTTCTTGCACTCCTTCTACTTCATTTCTATTTTTATCCTAAAGTATTTCCCTTCCTACCTCAACACCAACTGCTGCTGTTTTGTTTTGTTTGTTCTTACAAATGTTGTTGCTGTTTCTATTCTGCTTGAGCCGTGCAATGAAATTTTGTGCTTTATGCTTTGTATAACTGAATGACAGTGAAGTTCTGTCTAAGTCTGAGTCTAATATTTTTAACATGGATGCGTGCTGCTGTGTCAGTGTGCTCCCTACCATCCAGACCATGAGGTAGGAGAAGAAGGCTATCCAGAGCGTGGAGGACAGGAAGGTGAGCAGGTACCAGCGCTCCCACCGAGGCAGGTTACAGTCGGGGATGCTGAAGTAAAGCAGGACGCTCACAGGCCAGGAGAGAAGCCACTTCAGACGCACACACCAGCCAACTGAGGAAATAGGGAAACACATAAATGTACACGCCGACACACACACACGCACGCACACACTCACACACACACACACACACACACACGCACACCAGTTTTCCTACAGGCATCATTACAGATTCATCTAAAGCTCTAAATTATTCACGCAGCGCGGCCTGGATGTGTCTGTTAGTCTTTGTGTCATCTCCTTTTAATTAGCTCTGTCAGCTATGAAACCATCTATTACGCTGTAAAACTCTAAGATTGGGTGAAGCAGGACGCACCAACGACACAGCAGCTTTTAAACAAGATTGAGACTTTCGCTACAAACAGCTTCTACGTTGTGCCTCCCTAATGAAAAGTAGCAGGCTGCAGATTGTTAACAGATGACACTGTTTCAAATAAATACAATACTGGGATTAAATACCTACTTGTAGCTCTTGCATGAGACTCTGAGGTGTCACAGCTGAGGGATTTCTAAGCTTCAGAACATTTTTCTTTTGTAAATAACTTTCACTTTCACTTTGTAGTGATCATCTCTTTGCATTTACAGTCCCCAGATTAGCTTCATATTATTTCAACAGATGTGTTTACCACTCGAGAAACCTACTTTTTCTGCCTCTTAGTCGGCCACTCTGAGTTTGTGCCATATTTTTCTATTCTGTGCAGCTGTCAAACCAATTTTCACCACAGGGAACTTCACAAAGACACTTCATCTGCATTCGGACTGAAGGAAACAGGAGTTAAATTTAATTCTAGGTGGCAAAACAAGTTCCTGTTCGGAGGCATTGCTAACATAACTCAGCACCTGACTGCACAGTGGAAACTAATGCAGACAAGATAGATGAATACAGTTCAGTCTTATCTTGTAAATGAGTTTTCTGCAACAGGCAAACTTCAAAGGAAGCAGCAAGTTTGACTTGAATTCACTGTGTTAAAGGGGAATCTCTTTATGCTGCAAGTTTTTCATTCAAAAGGTTCTGTGGTGGAGATGTGTCTGCATTTAATTGAGATTCAATCTAATATGAGTCAGATAAAGATTTTTTATTCAACTCAAAGCATAACGATGTGAAAAAAATCCACTGTTTACTTAAAAACAACCTCAGTTCCTCCTGTGTTTGTATGTTTTCATTCACTGACCTGGCAGGATGAAGGGTTTGAAAGGAGCGTTCTCCTCCTCTCCTTCCTCCTGCTCTTCCTCCTCTTCCTCTTCCTCTTTAGGCTGTGCTCCTCCACCTGTCTCTCCCCCCATCTCCTTACCCCTCTCTCCCTCCTGTCTGTCCCCCTCACCCACTGTCCCGTTCTCCCTCCCCCAGGACCCACTGGCACCCAAACCTTCCTCCCCTGAAGCGCCCCCCTCCTCTGGGCTGACTCGAGCCCGAATCAGCCTCTGCCTCTGTGGGTGAGCGGGGAAGTCGTGTGAAGTCAAAGGAAAGAAAGAGATGAAAACAGAAGAAAACAAAGTGACATGAGAACCACTGTAGCGGACTTATGGAAATTACTTTATCTGACTAAAGCTAACAATATGAGAGCTGGCAGGAGGAGTGACTAGGCAGCCAGGCAGGTCCTCACATTCACCAGAGGGGATTTACAAAGCACTGATCAGGGGCAGGGAGGGGGGCAGACACAACACTGGCAGGTGCACTTTAATTTGGCGCTGGAAATGTCAAGCACACATGCAGGAGAGCTGTGAGAGTGGGGAAGCAGATTTGGAGATTGAGTTCATGTCTGCTTTTGTGTCTGGAATAATATTATGCATTAGGCTGCACTCTGTGTCAGTGTGATTTATTTGGAGGCTTATTAGATGGCGTCTGCTTAACAATGGCACAGAGAACGTTGTTTGTTGCGCCAGTACATATCAGATCAGTTCAGTTTATTTACTACAGATGCACGATTCCAATTTTTTCTCGTCTGACAGCAAATCCAACAGCTCAACAAACTGAGTACTGAAACAAAACTAGTTTGGGGATCGATAAAATTCGCTGGGAAACCTGGGAGTGCTGTGGTTTTTAAAACTCACTTGGCAGCCAGTCATGACTAAATAAGTAAAAAGCTACATTTAATGTATATTGGTTGTATGATGGCTAATCTGTGCCAACTGAACCACTATTCTACCACTGTACTAAAACTGTGATATAAGCTTTTTTAATCATCGTCAATTAATTATTATATATTCATAAACATTGGTGATGTTAACAATACTGTGCATTCAAATTTAAATACCCACCGACCTAGCCGAACAGACCAGGGGAACTTGATGTTATGTGAAGGCTGTGAGCACGTGCAGTGTACCTCGTTGATGATCATGCGTCCTGCCATGCGCAAGCGGGTGAAGGGGGGGAAATGCGGGGTGATGAGAAGGCGAAGGCTTGCCTCTGAGAAAGTGAGTTGGTGGGGGTGCAGGTTCAGCAGCTCATCCACCATCATCACCCCTGAGTCCTGACCGGCCACCACACACGAGTCTGCGATTGTAAGGAAGGGATGGATGAATGTTAGTGGGAGACAGAATAGACAAATAGACAGAGAAGACAAAAAGGACAGAGTGATAGGGAGGAGAAAAAAGAAAGTGGTCCAGTTCTATTTCAGCCTGTTGGAAACCCACAGGGGAACAGAAATGGCTTTGATTTGCAACTTAAACTGTGTCACTAGGTCTGTTGAATGTGCTCAGAGACTGAGGGAACACAGTTTGATATTTTGGATGTACACATGCACACATACAAACACGAGCTCCGGCACCTGGCTTCAGCGGCACCATGTCATTGTCACAGTCTCCGATGTTTCCGACAGCAGTCGTCCGTCGCAGACTGTTCAGACACGGCTGACCCACCCTGCTGCAGTGTCTCTCTACCAGGCAACATAGAGATCTGTTGAACCTGCACAAAAGACATTGTGCCCTTAGTAATACAGTCTGTGGTGGTTTGATACCACCAGGATGGAAATGTGAGAGGAAGAGACAGAGACCCACTTCATAATGATAATGTAGATTCCGTACATGGAGATCAGGATGATGGTCTCCCACCTGAAACATGCACACATCACAAAAACATTCATCACCATGACAACCAGGATCTGATCTCCAAACAGTAGGAGGCTGCGGAAATGTAAAAAACTTTAAGTGCAGTCTTACCACATGACTTTTTCATCATAGATCACCTGCAGATAAAGTGAAAAAATACTTTAATCACAAAGCAATAATTCATTTTGTATACATCTTATTGATCAAGAAATATAAGAAGTTTCACTCTGCTGGTAGAAATATATTGTATACTACAGTAAAATAAGAAGTTTTCCTTCAGCCAATGTAATATTAAGGTCATAAATATTTTATCTTTTTGGTCAAAATCAACTGTTGTGCATCATATACTGTATATTTGTTTTTACTGTACAGTGTTGTGCAAAGAATTGGACTCGTTAATAGTCTATGAGCATCAAACACTGGCAGCTTACCAGTCACTGAGTTCATATCAATCCATCTAAACAGTGAACAGGGACCAGTATTGAAGCTACTGTGGTTTTTCTGTTGGGTTTTCTCACCAGAATAAGCACCACGATGGACAAGATGTAGAAGACTGCATCCCGAAACAGAGGCCACCAGCTCAGAGAGATGGGCTGCACAGAGAGAGAGGGGGCACATGAAATTATGGGATTAAATGTGGTGAAATGACCAACTGTCTGGCTGTTAGACATCTGTCTGATCACTGAGTGTCTGTACCTGTCCGGCAAAGATGCCACAAATGCCGATGATAACCAGGATGTTAAAGACAGCTG
This sequence comes from Pseudochromis fuscus, assembly GCA_900323345.1. Lineage (NCBI taxonomy): Eukaryota > Metazoa > Chordata > Actinopteri > Pseudochromidae > Pseudochromis > Pseudochromis fuscus. The sequence goes on along the minus strand of OOFC01049292.1, from coordinate 1,384 downwards.
ATCCCACAATTGTTCCCACACCAACGTCTCCCTTTGTGATAAACACCCCTGAAACAAAGGCAACGTAGCAATAATGTGACAGTGTCCAAAAGATTATGGATTGTATCTGGCTCCTGTTTTGCTCTCCTCTGAACAGAAATATTACATCTTCAGTTCATGACCACAGGGGCTGCACTGATGTATTTTATGTTATGCTTCTGGTTGTATAATATTTACTGCATATTGCCTAAAGTCAATCCAACACACATTAAAGCCAGCCATTTTTTTCTTTTGAGAATAAAACACATTATTTTAGAGGCGTCGTATGAAAAAATGCCCAGAAGCCACATGGACTTAAGCCACATGGAGTGTTCATTCCTACAAATCACAAATAAACTGCATGTTATGTCTTCCATTAGAAGTTGAAATAAGCCTTCCAGTCATGGTAAATCAACCCTTGAAAACTTTCTGAAGAAAAGCAAAATTTCACCCTTAAAAGTTTTATCTCACTGATTTAAAATTTTTTCCTCTCTACCTAAATCCATCTTTACTGAAACCTCATCAGCTTTGGAGAAACAAACACTTACAGAAAACCTGTGTCATAGTAACAACTATAACAGGTAATTTACTGGTGAGATGATAAACCCACTCTTTACATCTTTGTTCTACATATTGCTTGAAATTAACCAATCAGCAGTGCTGCCTACACACAGTTGAGTTTTCCCCCTCAGTCCTAATCTGGTGCACACGATTGCAGGTAATTGGAGCTGATGCAGTAATCATGGGGCTGATCCATTAAAGTGAGTGATTGATAAGAGGAGCACCATACTAACCAATCAAAGAGGTGAAGAGCTCGGGGGCGGAGCTTCCAGCAGCCATGAAGGTTGCCCCAGCAACATCCTGGCTGAGCTGAAGGTTCTAGTAGACAGAAGGAGTTTAGAATGATTAAAGGATAACAATGGGTTGGTCCTACTAATAAATACTGTTTGTGTATCCAGAGCCAGTTATAATCACACTCCACTGTTTGCTAAAAATGAGGTTTTGGGGAATGATTGGGATTTTACCTTTTTTACATAGTTATAGACAAGGAAAGTCAGAATGAAGAAAGAATAGAATAACTCTTGGTTCCAGTTTTACAGAAAATAAACAGATGCTTTGGTAAACTCCCAATTAGCGAGAGAAGACATTCATCTTGTCGACCCAAAAACTTTTCTTCATGTCTTACGAGGTTCTGGATTAACTTGATTTGTTTTTAGTTCATACCTCTGACACTTTTTCCAGAGATGGCACAAAGTAAACATCGCACACGATGGCCAGTGCATGAAACATGTAGATAGCCTTTGAAATGCAAGAGACAAATTATTAGCTTTTATGTTTGTGAGTTTAATGCAACAAAATGATGAAT
>OOFC01049291.1:0-19970 GCA_900323345.1 Pseudochromis fuscus | reverse complement strand
CAGCATCTTAAATCAGTCATGTGATTTGAACACTTTGGCATGTCCATCCACCCCAGAGGGCTATGGTAGCAGCAAAAGCTCAAAGCTGTTGGGATATTAGTTTGTAACACTCAAACTCAGAGTCAAACATTAGCACCAACAGTAATGAATGAATTGTTAATATACATTCACAGCTCTATAAGTTCTGTGTAATCTCAATCAGTTCTTGAAAAATTAGTGTGTTTCTTCAGCTGTAATGTTTTGAAGAACACATCTGTCCACTGTGACAGGAATATGGTCTGAGAAACCAAAATAATTAGATAAAAAGGCTCAGAGTCCACCTGAAACATCAGTTCCAGAGGATCTGTATCGATTTGTATGTATTTCAGCAAAAACAGGATACGTAGGCAGGACAAAAACATTTGTAGCAATTTGATTGGACCACTGAGACACAAGAAAGCTCTCCAGAGCTCAGAGGAACTATGGAGTTGGGTTGTAATTCACAGCTGGATTCTTCACATCAATCCATTGTTGGCTGAAAAAGTATATGTATAGTATAAGTACATGTATAGGACTAAAAAAAAAATCTATTGATGCAGCTAGCTAACAACAAAACAAATTTATTCACACATACAGAACAAACATGAGCGTTCCTTTGTTCATCAGCAAGCTGCTAACTTATCTATTTGCTGTTATTCTTTGTGGGTTGTTACAGAGACTGTTTATAGAAGTGGATGAAACAAGTGTGACATCACTTGCTTCATCCTTGTGGTTGTGGACTCCCATTTTGAAGAGTTTGGGATTTGAACATCACCATGTTGGTTGTTTGGAGCCAACAGTGACCATATTTGTAGGCCAATAGGAAGGAAGAAGAGAGGAGGCGGGTCTAACCCATGAACCTGAGACTCAGCTCTGCTTTCACTGGAAACCAGGCTTGTCAATCCAGCTAACGCCTTCTTTTGAAGCCTAATGTTACAGATGATTTTTTCAGATGGACAATGAGATCCCTGATAAGAGGAGCTGACTAGTGAAAAGAAAAAATAAAGGCTGTATTTCAGGATTGAAAATTTGTTTTTTGAATTGAAATCAGTTGAAGCAAGAGTTATTTGGAGCCAGCATCTATTGACCATCAGGTGTATTTCACTTTTTTTGCACTTCCACATCAGCCTCATTTTTGAGCCCACTTGCTTTGTCCATTTCTATCTACAGTCTATTGTTTATTATTTCAAGTGACGTCTTTCACTCTTTTATCCTATAAAAATATACCTTGGTGCAGCTTTAAAGTTGCAGAAGAAGCTAAAAAACTGTTGAAATATCACTTTGCAGCAGCAGACACCAACATGAGCATTCATTTGGAGATTGGTCTGTGGCTACTGGGATGTAAATTCAACCGTCACCTTCCTTTTAGCTGTGTTTCAAATAACTCATGAGAAATAATTCTGGATCTTTATCTGGCACGTTTTTTTCTATTTTGGGGCTAAAAGCAGCTGTCTGCTTTGATGGGAAGTGGGAGTGACAATAGTCGAGTTTGTGGGCTGAAAAACTCAACCACTGACAGAGGGGAAAAAAAGCCTAAAAAGCTTTGAAGAGCTGAGAGGAACTGCAGTCTTGCGTGGTAATCTTCTCCACTACGAGCATCCCCAGTCATCTGACCTCTTAGATAACATGAAAAAATATTGATTGAAGTTTAATGTTGCAAAAGACTCAACTCAGGATAATTATTGATGGAGGATTAACAAAACATATGCATCTAATAATGTAAACCTTCACTTCATGTTGCATTAATATTGCATCCTATGTTATTGGGCTTTGCCCTTCACTGTCTTAAGTGATAGAGTCACTATGTAGATGGCCCCATTCTGGCAAAGCAAGTCAGTGGACCATTAATCATTCTATCAGAGGGGACTTGGCTGGTATGTAAGGTTAGAAAAACCCCGGCCAGAGCTGAAGGGTGAAACAAACCATTTCATTTCTGTGGAGCATACAGTCTTTTACAGAGCACATCACAAGCACTGGGACTGAGCCTGGTTGTATTTTTCACTATAATGTGATCATGACGCTGTTTGATGGTTTTATGCTGCGACATGCTGTGCAGCTGTAACACTCTTTATGATTTCAAATGACAAATGCTTATTGAGAAATAAAAAAAACAAAACACAAAGATATGCTGCTTACCTCTGCAGGAGCAAATGTTCAATTAAACACTTCACAGTCTGGAGGACTTCATGATTTATTGTTGGAGAATTTGCCGTGAGGAGTTTAATTTGCAGCAGAGATGGCTGGATATTTCCTACTATTGTTTAAAGCAAACTGTAGTGAAAAAAAACAAAGTGAAACACGTGTCAAATACAAAGCTTGCAGGTTTTTTTTTTTTGTTTTTCACTGATGTAGAATGAGAAGAAAAATCTGACCACAGGGAGAGAAATCCACCGTCCAGGAGAAAATAAAGCAGTGCCAGGGTGAGCGCAATGAGAAATGAACATCCAGCACTGAAGTGGAAAGTCACCCTTAAAACGCTATCTGATATATAATGTGGATGATGTGTGACTGTTAATTCAAAGAGTACAGTGATAAATAATGGGCAGCAGCGCTTTAAGAGTCCCCTGAGCCTGGAATTAAACTTGCTCTCTTAATAACCGGATGATTAACACATTCATAAGGCCTGACTGCAGGCTCCTTCGCAGCTACACAGCACATTCATAAATACTGATTTATGACTCGTGCCAGCCTCGTCGCAGATAAAATGATCATTTGTGACGGACCATGGAACAATGTGTCAAAACTGTTTGCGAAAGAGTAAAAGGTCTCCCTGTCACTTCAGGTTTGCAGCACACAAACATGGCTGCAATTGGACTTTGTTTTAAAGTTGAGTCATCCTCTCTGCCTCTGTACCACCTGCTTCTCCTCTCATCCTCCTTCGCCTGATCAAAGAGTCGCTTCATCTTCGCGACTGCTCATGCACGTCTTTAGGTAGAAGAAAAAACAATTTGGGTTCGCCTTCAGTCTCCCTTAATGTGTCCTGACAGTGAGTTTAATTAACACTGTGTTCTGTATTGTCTCAAATTGGTTTTCAAGTTTTATTTGCCACTGGAAGTTGAAGGATCGTGAAAGAAAGAAATGTCCACAGACTGGATTGCAGTTGATAAAAAGACAGAAACTAACAATTGTTATTCAGGCCACTTTCACACACAAATGTCACATCTTTCTTCACGTCAGCGCGACCTCCAAATGCATCATGTGACCTGCCCTTCTAAACGCAGAGTTAAAAGCAGCTCTTGACATGCTGAAAGTCTGAATTAAAGCCATTGATGCAGCGGTCACAGCGCTCCTGGCTCTGACCTTGGCTCCAAGTGTCTCTCAGCGCCACAGCTCTGCAGTTATTAAAGTCTTGGCTCTCTGCTGCCTGCTCAGCCTCAGTACCCTTCATGCGAGCATAATGTACGGACCACACAGCATGCAGCAGCAGCAGCAGCAGCATTAGTCAAAGTTGACTCATTCTCATTTTCCTTATATATGCAAGACCACGCTCAACGTCTTCACTGTTGTCCCTGAGGGTCACTTCAGGAACCTGCGTGTATCGGATGTCAGTCGTATTTTAAAAACACGAGAGCTCCAACAAAACATGTAAAAGACGATGGGGACATTGTCCATGGCTTTAATATTTCAACTGGCAATGCTACTCTCTAATTTGTCCAGCAAACCAACCTGTGCTGCTGGCAAACTCTCAACAGCAACTATATTTATTGAGAAATGTAGTTTGAAATGTTTGGTTTTAATCAGCATAATGAGGAAATGTTTTGACTTGCCCGCCTAGTTGCAAAATGTTACTAATCACGCTGTATCTGCAAAAGCCTGGCTGACATTCAGTTTTATATTATTTATTCATAGCAACTAAAAGCATGATTAATATCTTTTGTTTTCAGGAATCAACAACTACCTGACTAAATAGTACTTTTAATTAAAAGTCAGCAGCGATTTGAAGTAATTTAACTGAACCAGGGTCTTTTATTAACAGACAACAAAGAGTTTTATGTTTGTAAACCCTGGTCTCTGGATTGGATTCTGGTTCTTGTTTTCTGTGCTCAGAAACTTCTCTAAGTGGAAAAAATAACTGATAACTGATGTATAAAATGTCAGAGTAGTGTAGAGGTAGTCGCCCTGCACATTGGTGGACCTCACACCACCAATATTGGAGTGACAACAAGTCAATGAGCAGCTTCTGAAGAGAAATCTATCGCTATGACTCTCAGTTGTAAACAGTGTAATGGTAAATGGAGTACATTTATATAGCACTTTCATGACCTTAGCTAGGTCCCAAAGTGCTTTACAAGGCAACTCCTTCACCCATTCACACACTCACACACCAATGACTACCGAGCTGCCATGCAAGGCGCTGGCCACCATTAGGAGCAACTTAGGGTTCAGTGTCTTGCCCAAGGACACTTCAACATGTGGACAGGAGGAACTGAGGATCAAACCCACAACCTTAGGATTCACAGGCGACCTACTCGACCACCTGAGCCACAGCCGCCCTGTAAAATAATGAGTTTATAACCGCTTAACGCCTATTGTTATGAATTTGCATCACACCTCTTGCATTCAGACTGCAGCTGAAAAAGCGTATCCATTCCTCCAATGTCGGTGTGTGCATATTTAATATGTACCTAGGAACCTTTAGCAAGCACTGGTTTCTCATATGACTGATCGGATTTATAATATATTACATTATACACACTACTGTTCAAAAGATTGGGGTCACCCTACAAAAAACAATTTGACCAATTTTACCAAAACCAAGTATCATAAAACATATGTAAACTACAACTGAACACAAACAGCAACCACAACATCAACTTATACTGAGTAAATGTCTCTGAACCAGCAAAACGTCCACCAACCATATCTCTGCCTCTCTTGTGTCTGACAGTGGGAGAGACACAAGTGTTTCCCATCAAGTCTGAAACATATGTAATCAGAGTAAAGCAGGTAGAACAAGCTGGTAGATCCCTCTGTTGTCATTGGAAAACCATTGGTTTGACAGGGTGACCCCAAACTTTTGAATGGTAGTGTATATAATACATATAATATATTTATATCTATTCTATGTGCTATAGACAAATTAACTATCTCCACTTAATTTAGCATCAGCTTGAAAGCAAAAACACAAGAAATTTATTTTTTTTGCGTAATTGTAAATAAATTCAGGCATCAAGGGGATAACAACATTCTGAAAACACCTTTAGCTGGAATATCTGACAGATATTTACCTCATCTGACAACTTATGTAATTAATTTGCTCATTTTATTTCAAGCAGGTGCTGCTCAAGGTGAGGAGACCAGGATGAGCTTACCTCTCAGTGTATATAGCATATAGTCAGAAGCATGTGGCAACAGTGTAATTACAAGTTAAAGTAAGGTAGTGAACATCAGTATGTTAGCATGCTGACATTAGCATTTAGCTCACAGCAACTGTACTGACACTAGTAGACTTTTAGATGTATTAAACAGTCTTGTGCTCCTGTCGTTTGGACCCAAACTCAAAATCTTCTTTCATGACCTTTACTGTTTCATTTTTACAGTTCTGTCTAATTCTAGATGTGTTTCATTCATTTTGCATTTTAAGCTACAGGAGGCCCACTCCAACGACTGCTCCCCTCTTTAGCTCTAACAAACCAATCTGTGCTGGCTGTGTGACAGACACCTGATTTAAACTCTGGTACACTGTGAATTACAGACAGATCTACCTGCAGCTGATAGGTTTAATCAGCTTTGCGTGAACTCATTCGGCTTGAATGTGACAAACGTTAATTTAAAATTAAAAAGCTGTGCACTCCAGAGGTCTGCACTGGAGAGCAGGATTTGAGGTCAGCGAGGTAACTTCAGGTTAGCTTGTGGCTGTTCGGTACCACAGCGCTAGTTAACATATCACCATGGTAACTTGTGCTGCCTACCTAACCTACTCTGGAGCAGGCTGTGGTTCGGATAAACATCCGATACATACAGTGTTCAGAGAGGACTGTGTGGAGCGTGGTGCACAGACAGTGAGAGGGTCTCTGACAAGGAAGAGTTTTCAAGAGAGGAAGTGTGTCAGGAGAACGTCTCCTCCTCCAGTCTACTGCTGCCTTCCCTGCGAACAACATATTTTATTAATGAAGACATTATTGTGGGATATATGATTTGACGTACCCAAATATTTTCCAGTGAAAATTCTGCAAATGCGTCAGAATAATTTATGAAACTACAGCAAAAATATGAATGTTTTTCACTTTAAAAATATATTTTCATTGTGACTGTTCGACCTGTTGCCATATTTAGATTGTTACCATAACGGTTGAAGAGGTCATGTTCTATATATAGTTATGGGAAACATATTTCACAGAGAGTAGCATTAATAATTCTGTCAGTTGTGATGGAGCTCAGGGCGGTCACTGTGGAACAAATGATTTAAGTGCAGCTCGTAAACTGTCTGAGATCAGAAAACCCTGGACTGACAGACGGAGCTGATAACCAGCATCATGGTGCCACTTATCCTGACTGAGTTTGTCAATCTAGACACACAGCAGATACCCTGGGTATGTTGAACTTGCTTCATTAGTACAGGCAACAGATTTAATTTGACAAGTATAGACTGTATATAGAAGTGGATGCAGTAACCAGGTCTCGCCAAATGAGATTTTGTTGTACCCCTGTACGGTGACAATAAAGTATCTTATCTTATCTTATGTTATCTTATCTTATCTTAAGCTAAAAAACATGCAATACCACCGATGGCCACTAGGTGAAAACTCCAAAAACCTCTGACTCCAATTGACTTTACCTCAAAAATCTGAAGTCAGCTCTTCTTCTCAGTGATCTGGTGGTCCCTCCTGACACTCCTCCCTTTAAACCAGTGGTCTCCAACCTTTTTTGCACCATGGACTGGTTTGATGTCAGCATTATTTTCACAGACTGGCCTTCAAGGTGTGGCTGATAAATACAGCAAAAATAAAATAACGCGACCGGAATAAAAAAAACAACAAATGTTTCCCCTTTTTTTTCTTACTGATTTTCGCTAGTTTGCGGACTGTTTGTTTGGCTAACATTTGGCCCGGTGGTTGGGGACCACTGCTTTAAACAACACATGTTCAAACGTGAACTTTCTGGCTTCAAAACGAGAGTCCACACACAAACAGGTAGCTAACCATCGTGCTAGCTTCACCTATACTCTCTACAGTCCATCGCTACACGTATTCAGTCATAAAACTATTGTAAATGTAGGATTTATGTCGGATGGTGGCACCAGGTGTAAGGAACTAGAGCAGCATGTCAGAGAGAAATGTTTGACCAATTCATCCACTATAGTTAATGTGTCTCAGTGTGGACCACAGGGCTGGATTAACACACCCATCATCGCTGCCGTCCCCAGAGTAACATGAACCAAGAACCTAGCTGAAGGCTCTCAGGGTTTTAGCTGATATCAGGCTTTACTGGAGCATATTCCCTGACAAATTTGCAATTAATCTAATTACCAGACTCTAATTCCCATCTACTGAACCTGGAAACTTTAGGACCCCTGAGGCCCCCGTGGCAGCTGCCTCCTTTGCCCGATTGATAATCCAGCTTGGTCAGGAATAAATAGCAGCAGAAAAAAAAAGTGTCCTCGTTCAGAGAAAGACAAATAGTATAAGTTCAGACTTATCCTGAGCTGTCCATCCAGAAATCCTTTCAGCTTATTTTTAGTTACTGGGAAGGTCTGGAGGGAGAGAAAATACAAGTCTGCCACACAAGAAGCTTTCATATAGATGTCCATCATGACTGTATCCACAATGTGCAGAAATGAAAACATCTCACTTTTAATGAATATCATTAGCCTCACAACCAGCTCTCAGTGAAATGAGATTAATTTAGACAAGTGTTCAATCACAGTGATGCAATCAGCCCTGCAAACACTCACTGCTGAGACGCCCGGATTAAACAGACACCTACATACATTACAAGTTCCCTTGATTGTTCCTTAATAAAAAAGGAAGGAGGCAGGGGAGGCCTGTCTAATAATAATTTCCATGTCTTTTTTCCCCTTCCACTTTCTGCTTGTCATCACCTTAACTACAAAAAAAGACGAAGAAAAAAATTAAACATTAGTGTGATGACTTCCTGACTGCTATTTAATTAAACACATCCAGGGTTTAAGCGGAGACTTGCACTTTAAATGGCAATAGTAAAAGTTCCTGTGCTTTGTAATTCTCAGACAACACTATCAGCGCCGCCTCAAACTACTTTAATTAGAAATTTAACTCCTCGCTCGCCGCACACGGAGCACCTGTTTATACAGACGTCAAGCTGCTTTTCCCTGAATGAGCAACGCCTGCTTTGAACAGACGACGACAAAGCTGCAGAAGACAATAATGTCATTTTAATTAGTGATGTTCATTATGTATTGTGACAAATGTGCATATTGTGAAGCTCTTGACAATAGAGATGCTCGGTATAAACGATGAGAAAATGAAGGTGAATGCAAACCAGTCTATTCAGATTAGCTGTAGTGGGTCTGTGAACTGTAAAAGGCTTTAATTGGTTGTTTGTCAAACTATTTTGTCTGTTTTTCTAAGTAAGAGATGAAACCAGATATAGGTGTGAGATGCAGGGTGGAATTATACAATCAGCCTGAAACATCTCCTACAGTCTCCTTTGTGCAGTGATGCTCAAGTGCACGTATCCACTCCAGCCTCCAGTAAACGGTGTGATTGGCTGACATTTGGAAGGTAAATATCCTGTCAAATGTCATAAATCTTGCATGTGCATCCAGGCTCATCAGTGAGAAAGCCCCCAGATTATTAAAGATGCAAGAAGGGAAAAAAAGAAAAGGAAAAAAAGGCAAAATGTCATCAGTGGAAGCACTTTGTAATTAACTGTGTTTACACAGATGGATTTTAAAACTCCCTGCAGAGGAGGCAGGTTGGAGTTTAGTCTAAAATGTAGTCAGGAGATATTTATAACTAAGTTTGGGTGATGCTGTGAGTGTCTAGCAAAGCTTTTAATTCAAGTGGCCTCCTGTTGCTGCTGTGTTCACCAGGCGCCACCAGAGGGCACTGCAAGCCACGACTACCGTCAACTGTTCACCGTTTGTGTTGCATTCAAAACAATATACAGTAAAATAAAAACATAGACACTTTTTTTTTTAAGAAAATGACTGAATAAATAACTGAATGATTTATATTTTGTTGCAAATCTTAACAGGGATTTCAGTGTGTACACAATTGTAGATACAGTGACTAGTGTTTAATCTATGAACCATCACCACTGTAAAGTCTATACTAAGTACATATTAGCTTTGCTAATTAGCTTTGATCTTACAGACCTATAATTATTATTTTTTACAAATCAGTTTAAAGGGATTGACAATTAGGGAGTACACACAAAAGATGTGTTTAAATTAAATTGTTACTTCTTTCCCACTCAGCAACAATGTGTTTAGGAGAGAGTGAAAAGAAACCTTTGCCCTTTGTCTAAACAACGTCTAGATTTGGTGAAAGGTGAAAAGGTTAAAACCTCTCTAGTCTAGGCTTGGATGAAAAGTAAATTTATTAAAACTAACTTTAGCACTACCTTAGTACTTTAACTTTGAACAACCATAAAATTTCCATTAAAAAAATACAGAAAACATTTTCAGATTTTCAGAAATATTTATTTATAAATTGTTGTTTATTTGATGTTTATGACGTGAAGAAAATTGAAGAGATGACTCCGACGATACTGGATCATCTGTATAAAAAAGATTTATTAGAAAAAAATACAAAGAGCTCAGCATCATACAGGCACCTAGGACTGCCCGGGAGGATCGAAGCCAAAAAGATCACACACCCTTGGGGTCTTTGTCCATAACTTCATATACCCAGTATTTGAATATTCATTATCCCTAAACACAGGAACATTACACGTCATCTGTTCATTTGAGACTCCAAAGTTCTGTTAAACCAACCACATTCCTTAAACAGCTGGATCACCCATCCATCCATCCATCCATCCATCCATCGTCTATGCCTGCTTATTCCATACTTGGGTCGCAGGGGTCTGGTGGAGCCTATCCCAGCTGTCATCAGGCAGGAGGCGGGGTCACCCTGGACATTGCCAGCCTATCGCAGGGCTCAGCTGGATGACCAAAAATGGAAATAAGGGCCCTCTCTTGATATATGCATGTGTGACAGGAAACCCCGGCTAATACACACATCTCTGTACGTTATAAACATACATAGGAACAAGAGAGTACATGACCAGATACTTCAATTTAGTACATGAAACTGTTTTTAAGAATTAAGTATAAAATGAAGTTTTGATTTTGTAATTTTATGTAGTTTGGTTAATTGACACATATTTTCGTTGAATTTTGTATTTTTTTGTGTGTGTGGTTTGTCAACAATAAGAAAATATAGAAAATCTCATCCATCAGGATCATTTACAGATGTGGAAAGGGCCTAATACCAAAGTTTAGGAACATGCAACAGTAATAACTCAACTTTCTTTTTATGATTACAAACAGCATTGTTGTGTTTATATTGTTTAGAACTGTAGTGACATGACATCAGATAACTGCACCTCACACATTTCAGTCTGAGAAAAGCCTAAATATTGCCTAGAAACTCTCTGCAATTTATCAGTGTGTGACAGCGGACCAGGAGGAGGCAAAACCATCGCTTTATCGGTTCATCTCGGCATCACGAGCGCTGCTGCACAGAATGACAAAGGCTTTACCACCCAGTGGGGATGATAGACAACGCTCGGAATAAGGATGTGCGACCACACTGAACGCTGAGGAATGACGACTTATTTCTTTGGAAAACACATTTTCAGTTTGACATTTTTCATAAAGATGTTGGATTGTGGTGCAGAGTAGCTGGTGACACAGCCAAGTATTTTGGCCTCTGGTGAAAAAAAAGATATCCTGTTATAAATCACTGAAGCAGGTGAAGTGAGGATAGCATAGGTCTTGACTGTAGCTACCAGCAGCTGGGTGCTGAAGGGAACATTATTACATGTAGGGGTTGATCGCTTGCAATATTGAGAGGCCATAAGAAAAAATTCAGGCATATTTGACCATTTATGAAAAATATGTCAGTGTTTTTGTGTGTCAGTCCGATACTGGGCTGCCATGATGATGACATCACAACTCTACCAGTGTTGCTCTTCAAATGAAAAGATAAAGATGCAGGAAGTGAAGGCAGTGAATACTGATTTGTTGCAGTGGGTAATGTAACAACAATGCTATGCTTCACTCTCTGACGTTCAGAAAGTCTTTTGTCCCCACAGTCGTAAGACACTTCTACAACCATTGACACAATGGTATATTCAATATACAAACTTTGTACATATAATTATTTTCTTCTTCTTTTCTATTGTTGTGATTGATGTTATTGTGGTTTTTATTTTATGTGAGCTGCTGGATACTTTGAATTTCCCCCAAGGGGATGAATAAAGTATATTTTATTCTATTTTATTCTTCTGCTACTCACTCATCATGTGTAGATGAGCCCACGTGATGTCACAGCAGTTCAGCCAATCACAAAAATCCCCCATTTTGCAGTGCAATTAACTATATATGATGGGGGAACTCTGCCTCAGAAACGACCTTTATAGATGAATATCTTAGATCAGTGGTTCTCAAATGAGGGTATACGTACGTGAGATTTTATTTCGGGTTAAGATTAACCAGCATGTGTAACCCTCGACAATAACAGTAACAATGGCAGAACACAGCGTCGTGTTAGTGCTGCAGCAGCTACTGAGCTTGTTTTGGCTTTAACAACAAAAGCTTCTGAAACTGTAAAACTACCGTTGGCAACAAACGTGTGTTGTTATGGGTGTTGGTTTTACCTCGTATGAGTTTAATGTGCATGCTCCGTGTCTTGTTCTTTGTTTTGGTGTATTTCTGTGGCAGCGTTACAGCGCCACACACAGGCCTGGAATCTTAACTACAGTGTTTCCAGCGCTTTCGTATAGATGCACAGATAAAGTCCTGGTTTAGGAGGATACGTTTTAAAACGTATTAAAACTTTTTCATCTCCGAGTGGACGGGGTTTGGGTACCCATTTAAAAAAATAGCCATATGCAAAAATCCTCAGGTTTCTCACAGAAATGCAGAAGCAAAAACGTTCAGTTCAATGCAAAATTGCAAGTTCAGTGCAATGCTGACAATTTGTAATTTTGACATGTTAGTCTTTTTTATCCTTAAAAAGAAAATTTAATGTAATAAAAGTTCAATATAATTCAAAGCAATTTAATACAATGCTGACTAACTTTAAAGTTTTTTCTTCCTGTTTGGAAAATAATTTTAATAGATTCTAGATTTTTAATGCGGGAGAAAGAGGAGATGTAAGCAATTTAAGTTGATAATTATTAATTTTTATTTGTTTATTAATTTCAAAGTTTAATAAACCAGTCACTGATGACACAGCACTGTGTTTTACATTTTTCTTTATCTTTTACTTTCAACCAAAATTGCTTTGTGCTGGTTAAGGGCAAGCTTGGCTGAAAAAATATTTCACAGAGGGTACATCACTGAAAAAAGGTTGAGAACCACTGTCTTAGATGTATGATCTGTTGATTTTCAAATATTCACATGCAGATCACATTTCTGATGGACAACCATCCCAATAACCACCAGACCTGCACGACAGAGTCTGTGGGAAAGTAGCTTTGTGAGTCGAGAGGGTCCAAAGACAATCACAGGCCAATTATTGCCACAAATGGACTTCACTGGGATTTGAAAGTAATTAGCCGGGACTTCCCCTTACCAGACCTGCGCTGTCTAATTCCCTCATCCACAGAGAGCAAAACCAGAGAGGCAGCCTCATTTTAAAAGCAATCTCCCGCTCCCATCATAAGCCAGGGATTTTCATTAGCATCTTGTTACTGCTCAACAGCAACGCAATTACTTCTTAATTGGAGCTCATTTTGAACTTATTTATGGAATAATAATCAAGACGGCATGCCAACGAGCCAGGAAGTATGTGAAAGTGCGGACATATTTGAATGCCAATGGTTGACTAAGCTTGAAAGAAACCTGTAAGATTTGCTGTCATGTTTTCAATAAATATCACTAAATACTAGACGGGAAACCCTCAGAGATCAGAGACAAACCTCCTTCAAAGCATAATCCATGTGATCTGATATGATCCATGAAGATGTGACAAATGCAGTTGTATCCACAGAACCAGTGTAATAATTTGAAATAATATATATATGACAGTGATAATTTTAAAAACTAAAATATAAAATACTAAACTAAAAATATTTTCCCCTTGACCTTCTCAGTGTATTTAGACACATGAAAGAATTGAACTAGCATGTACAGGAGGAGTCCGTAGACATGTAGAGTTTTGTTATAGAGGAATGCTGCAGATCCCCTCGACCAGTCTGTCCACCTGGGTGACGGCACAGGGAAACATCAGCCACGACTTCAGTGTGGGTGTTGTGTAATCTTGCCTTTCACAAAACTGGAGTGTGTTCTGTGCTCAGGTCCAGCCGAGCTTCCTTGTTCCTCATGTTTGAGGTATTGTTTCCATCAGATTCAGTGTGGTGAAAATGGAGAGCTGACACACTTCTGCGTAGCTTCTTTGCTGTCTTTAGTTACATGCTGACCTCAGTGGCGACCAAAGCGGGAGATCAACACTAACATGTTTTAAAGCATCTCCTTAATGATGAAATGATTTTCAGATGGACACCAGATCACTGAGCAGAAGAGCTGACTTCAGATAATGACATCAGAATGACTTGTGGAAAAAATGTTATGATAAAGTATCTCATGATTGAAAATGCCAGATTTTTTGGGGGGGGGACCAGCATCTAGTGGCATATTCCACTTGTTTGACTCGGTTGATGTGTCAATTTCTGTATATACCGTATTTTCCAGACTATTGAGCGCACCTGTCTATAAGCCGCTGTTGAATTTATTCGAACAGTTTCATGTGGTCCACTCTGACCGGGTCTGATGTGACGACGCTAAATGTATCGGCAGCACGGAGCTTCGTGCCGCCGATACATGAGCCACACCGGTGTTTAAGCTGCAGGGGTCAAAGCGTCAGAGAAAAGTAGCGGCTTATAGTCCGGAAAATATGGTTTTCTATGGTTTGCACCTTCAGCTTCCTCCTCCTCCTCTCTGGCTCATACATGCATCAATGGTGAAATTAACAGATTATATACTTAGTGATTTTTAATGAAGTAGAAGGTGTAGATGTGATTTTACCACTAGATTTATTTATTTTTTGTGGAAAAATCATATCACACATAAAATCAAAGTAGAGTGGGCTTAGCCTATTTAGTATAAGTCTACATCTTAAAACATATCTAGAGGAAAACTTTAGTAAACAAAAAATTTTATACAGTCCTCTAGCAGCATTATTTGCACTGTAGCCCTGTGGGAAACAAAGCTCTAAGATCATAGCATTACTTTTGTAAATATTGTAGAATGGACAAAGTCAGAGAGCAGGACCAGAAGGAGGAGGAGAGACAGCAGCAGTTATATAGTAGGATCAATCAGTGGACACATATTTTTAAGTTAATCTTTGAGTTGAGTTTAACTAAGCATGTGGGCACAAAATCCACGGGTACTGCTCAGACAAGTGTTGTAGAAATACAGGTCTGTACTTTGCTGTACTCACTCGGGAGCAAAGCTGAGAAACATCGTCAAAACTTTTGAATCAGTCAATCAAAGTTTATTTATAGAGCACTTTCAACCACATTAAAGTGGACCAAAGTGCTTTCCATCACAATAATAAAAAAACCAACAATGAAATTACTTTCTCCGCAAACTGAGGAAAGCACAAGTCCCGCCCCCTATCATGTGCTCAGGCTGCACTGCCTCCTGCTGGGAGACTCTGCAACGCATCCTGACCACAGCCAAGATCATTGACGCCCCTCTGCCCTACCTGCCTCACTCGCAGAGACACCAACAGTGTCGGTGAACCCACCCACACCTCACACCCCCTCTTCAGTCTCCTGCCATCGGGGAAAAGCTACAGGAGCCTCCGGGCTCGCTCCACCAGACTGTTGAACAGCTTCATCCACCAGGTTGTCCAACTCTGCCCATCTCCTCTCCCCCTGCCCTCTGCCCCCACATTATATCCCACCCATCACACAGGGACTCGACCTCACCCGCCTTCTGGCACAAAAGACATAAGGACTCGTGACCTGACAGTCTGTCTTGCACCTTATTGCACCTTACAAAATACAAGCATTTGCACTGTTATATGTATATAGTTGATTTATATTTATGACTTTTTATTATCTTTTCTTACAACTTTTGTCCATTTAGATTTTTATTCTGTGTAGGAGAGAGAGAGATGTTTTTTCGATATTTTTTACTGTATGTTATGAACATACAGAGAAACTGACAAATAAAGAAATTTTGAATGGCCGGCCACTAACTACAGCATGTGAATGTGAAAAGTTTTCTTTGGTGCCACTGTTTAACATGAAGGACATTGAGACAGCACCACTATGTTGCCAACATTTGCTCCTCAGAATGATGAAATTCAATGCGAAAGCTTTTTATGTCCACAGCTCATTGTGGCTGACACACTCTCCAGACATCCTTCTGCGACACTACGGTTGGACACGGTCGACATAGCAGAAGACACAGCAGCCCTTGAGGATGCCACGCATGCATCATGGCCGATGTCAAGTTCTTGTCTGGATGAGATTAAGCAGCTCACAAGAGATGAATGGCATAGAGTGATACAGTTGGTGAGTGAGGGCTGGCCAAAATATGCTTCCAAAGTGCCAAACAGCATCAAGTAATACAATGCTCCAAAAGACTCTCTCATGACAAGCTCAAACTTACTGTGGTGACAGGATCGCTATTCCCAAATACCTACGGTCAGAGATTGTTGATCGTATACACCAGGGGTGGGCAATCCTGGTCCTCGAGGGCCGCTATCCTCCATGTTTTAGATGTGTCCCTCTTCCAACACACCTGATTCAAATGACCAGCTCATCATCAAGCTGCAGAAGCCTGATAACCATTCTGATCATTTGAATCAGGTGTGTTGGAAGAAGGAAACATCTAAAACATGCAGGATAGTGGCCCTCAAAGACCAGGATTGGACACCCCTGGTATACACGATGAACACATGGGCGTTGTAAAGTGCCATGAAGGTGCCAATATGCCAAGCAGAGTGTCTAGCTTTGAACAAAACTTGCAGGACTGGATAAAACAGTGTAAGTTCTGCCAAACAACAAACTCAACACAAGGAGCCACTCACGCCAACTCCTCTGCCTGGTAGACCTTAGCAGATAGTTGCTGCTGATATCTGTGAAGTGGACAAAAAGAAATACCTTGTCGTGGTTGATTATTTCTCCACATACATTGATCTAGTCTACCTACCTATCCTTACAAGGGCTACAGTGAGGTCTCCCCTCAGCACCATCTTTGCAAGGTGGGGTTGTCCCAATACCCTAGTCCCTGACAATGGGCAACAATTTTCTGGACAGCAGTTCCAGCAATTTTCAAAGGTTTACGATGTCCACCATACCACAACAAATCAACATTTCCCTCAGTCAAATGGTGAAGCTGAGAGAGCTGTGACAACTGAGGCATATTCTGCAACAGAGGGATAATCCCTAGCTGTCCTAAGCTATAGAGCCACCCCCACTCAGGTGATGGGATACAGTCCTGCCCAACTGATGTTAGGACACCAGATTTGGACTCCAGTTCCTGTACTTAAAGAAAAGCTTTTCCCCAAGTGGCCAGACTTTACTGCCCTGCAAGTAGCAGACTCCACAGCTAAAACTGCTTACAAACACCACTCTGTCCGCCCATTGCCTCATCTCAAGCCTGGTGATTCAGTTGCTGTACAACTAGCCCAGGGGTTCTCATCTCATGCCATGGAGGCCAAGACCCTGCAGGTTTTCTTTCCAACCATCTCTCCAGCAGCTAATCTCACTGATGAGCTCCTTCCCTCAAATTAAAGGAGGTGTTAATCACTAAAATCACCTGCTTTAGAGACTGACTGGAAGGAAAACCTGCAGTATCTCAGCCCTCCATGGCACAAGTTGAGAACCCTGTTTACTAAACAATCAGAAAGGATGGACTAAGGCTGCTACTGTCCTGCGGAGTTGCAGCACTCCCAGATCCTACCTCATCCGCACAAAACACGATGGCAGTGTTCTTTGCAGGAACAGATGGCATCTGCATCATCTACACCCATCTTTCTCCCAGCCAGCTGGTAGCAGGTTGGACCCACAATGCAGAGACAGAGGCAACGTAACAATGAAACCGTCTTTATTGCTGCCTGAGTACAAAGAAAGCAGATGGTCTTCAGCTGAGGCATACAGGCTACGGGCCTAGCAGTGTATGGTCAGTCAACAGCGTGGAAACAAACTCTTCATGTGACATCCATTACGGGAGACACCCACGATACTCTGGCACTGGTGTAGAGTTCACAGGTGATTTAAGTAGTCAGGGTGACGAGGTGAGATGAGGTACAGATGTGCCTGATCAGCCTGACCAGGAAAAGCAGCCACGCCTCCAGCTCCAGTGTCAGCCTGAGAGAGACAGAAGAGCACAACACCCGCACACAACAGAAAACCCAAAACACCAACAAACCAAACAGAACCAAACCCAAAACCCAGCAACTGTGACATGGTCAGATTTGCACTGGGGGATTTTGGCATTTCTAATTGCAGTACTTACACCGTGGTCACTCACATCATTTGCAACAAACACCAGTCTCAGAGTACTTGTGGGGGGTATTAGTTAAAAACATCAATTAAAGAGGATTTCTCTGGGTATTTGGGGTCAGGTTGTGTAGGGCTCAGGATGATTTGAGTAACGTTCAGACAGCGGAAGAAATCTTTATAATCATCAGAGATGGGCTTTAGCCAACCCCAGTTCAGGTCACCTGCCAGAATGATGTCGCTGTATTGCAGCTGTATCAGTAACAGCAATGAAAGTGCATCGGCAACAGCTGATGGCAGTCTGTAGCACCCGACTACAGTAATACAACACCCGCTTGATACTTGAGTGTTTAGTGCCAGGAACTTCAATTGTGCTCAATTTCCCCTCAGGGGCCAATAAAGTTTTCTGATACTGATTCTGTTTACTGACAGATTTAGAAAGCACAACATTAACAAGAAATTTGCTTATTTCAAAAATAACTATACCACCTGCCTCTGTGTAGGTGATCAGCTGAATAAACATACCCATCAATTAAGATGAATTTTTCCACAATAGATTTGGTGAGCCAGGTTTCAGATAGGACAATAATGTTGGCATCAGTTGATTTAGCCCAGATACGTAACAAATCAATTTTACAAAGTACACTATGAACGTTCAGATGAATAACACCAAGGTCTGACCTGCATTTAAGGTCAGCTGGAGTATTACATACTGGTATCAGCTAGACCCGGGTTGGGCTGTATATTAGCTGACATCAACAATAACAGAAAAATCTGCCCTATAGCGGCAATTCATTGTTACAGTGTATCATGTTAACAAAGTCAGCAAGAGATTTCCCGGGAAACACCAAACAGCTTTTCATAACAGAGGCACAAAAGATGAAGCAACTCGATGGGATTGAAAGGATTATGTGAAAAAGTCAAAGTAAGGTGTCAAAATCCACCTGGATATAAAGACATGTTAAGTGTCACCTCGCAGTCTGAGGGCCATGCACCTGGCACAGTGCCAAATAGTGGGAGGGAGGCAGATCCTGGCTGCACATGCACACTATAGGTTTGATTCATTCTTGTTTTGTCCCTAGCCTGTATTTGGGGTCGAGAGGTAATTGTTCATATCATCTAAAGCAACATCCCATTTTGAAATTAACTTTTTTTTATGACACATGTTAAGTACATTTAAAGCTGTGATAGATCATCACAGGCAGGTTACGGAGGAATTTGCCATCCTTACAAACACAATGCATAACTATAAAACATAAAGAGGCATTTGGCAAAGCATACAGAAATGATTCGGCCTTGATTGGGCTCTGTTGTAAATGTGCCCCATAGATCAGGTAGACAGAGCTAGAGTCACAACTAATTGAGCACGGCTGATTCTCCAGCTGGGCGTATGTGATTCTGATGACGGATGACTGTGTCTCAGAAGAAGATCCTGGTCCTTCTGCTACTATCATGCTGCCGAATAATATCTGTTAGATCAATGACCAACGTGTCCAAATCTCAGCCCCTGAGGGTCTGCTGTGATGGTTTACCTGCTCAGACAGAAGCTAGGCCTTAATAACTAAAGCCACGACAGCTCTGCAGTTTCATCCTCTGACTATTAATTAACTCAGCCACAGTGACAAATACTTGTTCATGAGGGCCCAGAAATGCCCAATTCATATGAATTGACATGGAGTGTGCCGTTTCAGCACTGTCTGGATGAGATTTCAGAATAAAAACAGAATTTGCAGAAGTGGAGGCTGCAACAGTGAAGTCTGTTGTGACGAATGTGCAATTAATTCACAATCACAATGGCAATGACACAATTTCACTTCAGGTAAAACACCTCAGCATGTCAGCAGTGCTAACATTTGCTAATTAGTAAAGCAATACTAAGTAGAGGTGAGACTGATTGGAACATCATTCTGTGGATGCGTGGAGTTACTGACCAAATACAAGTTGTGAGGAATCACCAACATTATTATTCATTCTCTGGGAATCATGAATAGAAAAGTGGATGGCAATCAAGTGGAGATCTTTCATTGTGGACCAGCGGATCTGGTTGCCTGGATGTGATGGGACACAGGATATCTGTTACGGCCCATAAAGTCAAAACATATCTATTAAGGACACAGGAGACAAAGATAAAGGGATATAAGGTTTCCTTTTTAATGAGTTAGTGCAGGTTGTTAAAGCTTCTTTAAGTTGTTTATTTTATCCTTTATTTTATTTGAAATCACCAAAACTAACCAATAAATAGTCCCTTTACCACCTGTGCCCAAAAATATACAAAAAGGTAAAAAGCAGAGAACCAAAGTAACAAACCAAAGATGGCCCAGGAGTGTCAGCCAAACAGAACA
>OOFC01049290.1:37640-49107 GCA_900323345.1 Pseudochromis fuscus | reverse complement strand
AATGAGCTCACGACAAGATGAAGCATCATGGTTTACACTTCAACAGACCTGTGATCACAGACGACCTCCACAGTAAAGTAAAGTAAATATGTAAAGTTACATCCACCTATATCTAGCTACATGTAGGTCTGTCACGATAACAAATTTGGCTGGACGATAAATTGTCCCAAAAATCATTGCGATAAACGATAATATTGCCGTTTTGATAAAATTTTTCAACTATAATAATAACAATAATAATAATAATGGTATAATAATGCAAGTATACCCTTTTGAAGATAAATAAACTTTCACTCTTTTATGTTGTTGTACAGGAATTGCCGTTTGTGACACAGTTTTCCCTGGCAATTCGTACCGCCAGTCAAATGTTTGTAACATTTATCGAAATGCCGGCTTTACGATGATGTTAAAGGGCTGCATCTCTTTAGCGATGTAGCGAACTACACCGTCTTTCAGTGCGCACCATTTGGCACTATCACATCTTTCTACTTAGTTTGCTTCATAAACGCCCCAGTGATGGTGGACTGTCGGGAAGATGTTGACGGCCCCTCTGCCTCATTTGCGCTTTTCCTCCGACGTGAGCTCTCGCTACAACCTCTGTCAGCTGTTCACTGACCGGGCGCTCAGAGCGCACGTTTTTTTCGGCGGACCTTTTCAAATAAAATGTTAACGTTGCACTAAAGCGCTGTTATTGTACATTAAACCGATCTATTTAGTGGTTTTCCCCACACAGTAGAAAATTGTTATTCTGACTATAATCGTGCAGACTGTCGGCTGCAGTTACAAATGTTTCCGGGCCGCGCAGTGATGACGCAATGACGCAGTGATGATGCAGACGGAGTGACTGACAGGAGGGTTCACTCCTCATTACACTGAGGAACCAAGACGAGTCCGTCGAGACCGATGCAGCGAAGTTAACTCATTATCCAGTGTGTTTGGTAAATGAAAAATTACCGAGCCCAGCAAACTTACCAAACTCATTTTTAATTATCGTGCAATTAATTGATTTATTGATTATCGCGACAGGCCTAGCTACATGTGAATGATGCATCTAGATATGACAGCATACTGGGGCCATTGTAGGTAGAAACAAAGTAAACTAGAAAGCACAAGCCGCCGCCAAGGTATAATCCAGCTGTACTGTTGCTATAGACTGAACACTGTTTCCCTCTTGTGGTGACACAGCAACACTAGCTTGTTATAACATTAAATAGGGATTTTCAGAATTTTTCCTTTTCCTCTCTAAGCTGCTACTTTTTTCCCACGCTTTGCGGCTTAAACAATGATGTGGCTAATTGTGGGATCCTTACAGGCTAATGAGCTTAATACCCGCATCATGGAAAACACATGAGCATGTATATGCAATGCATTTAATGCAGCTTTCAAGTTAAAGTTATCGATCTGGTTGGTGAAGAAGGAAATAAAGCTGCTGCACCAACCTTGGCATCAGTGCATCAATGGTGAGACGTTGGAGATGCAGCATGAAGAACTGATTCAATGCAAAAAGATGACAAAAGCTTCAGAGGTAAGAAAAGCAGATGGTCCGAACTTCACATCAAAAGCCAGAAAATCGCTGCTAAATATGCAGGAGCACGTGGACCTCTGTAGTGGTCTGTTGGGTGTATGGATTAGGCGGACCTCATAGCGGTGCAAACAAAGGGTTAACATTAGTATGGACATTTCAGTCACGTCCATGTGGTCCATACACAATTCAACGCAATTGCACCTGCAGCTTATAGAAAAGTGATGTATGAATTTATTTTTCTTATAAAGTTTAGTGGGTGGGGCTTATAATCAGGTGTGCTTAATTACGGTAAATATTTGTTCGTTGGGTGATATTCTGTCTTACAAAATCACTGAGATCTATTGTGTAGTTTTTCCATCATGTTGCTAAGAGACAGGCAGACCAACAAACCAAAACTGGCGAAAACACTATCCCCAAATTGTTAAAAATAAAAATCACAATACGGTGCAGTATAGAAAAATGGTGATGGTGTTTGGAGGCGGGGCTGGATGGAAACATTTTCTTGTGTGTGTGGGTTTCAGACTTCTTCACTGTGTGCGTGCGTGAAAGTCGGCAGGGTGGTACGGTCGGCCTCGGTAGCCGTGATGGTTCCCAGCTCCACACTTGGCCCGCTAACAGTTGTTCTTTGACAATAACAGAGGAAGTCATTTCTCCCTGGAGCAAAAACATCTGCTACCTGTTACTCACAAACGCACACAATGTAGCATATTAACATACATTAGACGGCTCCCGAGGCCAAACACAATGTCCTCATCATCTCAGTGTAAACACAACACACACACACACACTCGGGCACATGGTGTACATTGAGTCTCTATTCTCTGCAGCTCAAGTCTAAACATCTTACCTCCTCGTCTCACACACGACTTCACAACACTTCACACACTGGTTGCATGGCCATTATCTCCTCTATCAGTGACTGTGTGTGTGTGATGCTCCCCTCCACACGTACACTACAGACCTCCATCTCCGTCTTACTATGTTTAGACCACTTCACCTGCATACAGCTCTGCACACTCCTACCCTCTTCCCACAGCTAAACACTCCTTACATATCTGCCTCCATCATCTCCACAGAGCCCTCACCCACCCACCCACACCTGCTATCTATAACCTGGGTGTAGATGGACTGATCTACAGATATACACAGCACAGTGAGGACAACCTTCACCAAGTCAAAGTCAGTAAAGACATACTGAGTTATGAGTTACAGAGTACAAACCTCTGCCAAGGTAGAATCCAGCTGTACTGATGCTACAGACTGAACACTGTTGCCCTCTTGTGGTAAAACAAGAATACTATCTTGTAGAGTTGTAGTCAAGACTGTACCAACTGAGACCAAGACATTATTGAGACTAGAGAGACCAAGAAATTTAGAGGTCAAGACCGAGACGAAACCAAGACTGTAAATATCAAACGAGAAGCAAATGACCAGTATCTTTTTCTTTTTAATTTTAAGTTTACTTTTACCGTATTTTCCGGATTATTGAGCGCACCTGTCTATAAGCCGCTATTGAATTCATTTGAACAGTTTCATGTGGTCCGCTCTGACCGGGTCTGATGTGACGACGCTAAATGTATCGGCGGCACGGAGCTTGCTAGCTTGTAAAAAGCTAACGGGTTTCGTGCCGCCGATACATGAGAAACACCAGTGTTTAAGTTCAAAGCGTTGGAAAAAAGTAGCGGCTTAAACTCCGGAAAATACGGTACATAAATGCAACAGCAACAAAAAATAATTTTCCTAGTGTCTCCAGTCATCTTCATCCACTCTCTGTGTACAGGGGAAATGTCACTCCAGGTGTCACAAAGACCACATGACATCAGGAAGGCAGCAGCTACATTCAACTTTTCTCACTTATCACATCAGTGCTACCCTGGTCTTGATCAAAAAACCAGAGTCCACCCTGTCCAAGACAGAGTAAAAAACCCTTCGATTCCAAGACCAGACCAAGACCCTTAACCCTTGTACGCCCCCGGTCGTCTCCTCATACCCCACCTCCTCTCCTCTTTGGGGTACGAGGAGACCCCCGGGGGCGTACAAGGGTTAAAAAGTGGTCTCAAGACCGATCTCAAGTACTACAACACTACTATCTTGTCCATTAAAACAGATGCTTCGAAATGTAACAGTTTGCTCTTTGGGTAACACCCTACTGCGCAACAAATATCAAAGAGATCTGTTCAGTACTTAAACAAATCAAGGACTGTGAAAAAGTGACCTACTTGCGGAGGTATTAATTGGGTTTTCAAAGTAAAAAGACAGGAATACAAGTTATTCTAATATGTATTCCTGCAGTAGACGCAGTGTAGCTGAGCAGACAGTGTGTGAGGTGAGATGGTCTGGTGAGCTTTTGGTGGAAGGAAAAAGGAAATTAAATGTCTAAGGAAGGCCCGGAGGCGGCGGCTGTACGATATCCCATACAGATATTTTTGTGTCTGTGAGTGCGACGCACGGTCCATCTTAACTATCTGTCCTGGATGGGTCGAGAAAAGGCTGAAAGATTTAGGAGAAGAAATAGAAGTGGTTTGGAAGCTGGGCCAAAGAAAACAACTAAATGGGTAGTGTCCATTTTCCTTAAACTAACCACAACGATATCCATCTTCCGCTCACATAATAAGATGATAACGATGAGCACAGATTCACTTCAGTGTGACAGTTAAATCCAATAGTTAACAATTGTTTTGCTTTTTGGTAAACAAAATTCACATGAAAATATGTTTTCAATATCCTGTACATACTTTGTAACATGTGTTATAAATAACAAAAAAAATGGAGTTTGAAATAATTTAGATTCTTTAAAAACACACAAACAAATCTTTCTGTAACATTTTAGATCAATAACATAATAATTTATGGTGATTTGTGTTACTTCATATGTATTATTCTGGATGTTTAAGTGGGTGAGAAGGAGATTACGTTTTGTTTAAAGGGATATTTACGTAGCAACATAAAGTACTTGAAACCAAAACAAAGTTGAATATATTGATTTTCTGGAGGTCAAAAGTGCTGTGGTCAAATTACCCCAAAGATGTTTGTGAATGTGTGGATGAAAGAAAGGTTAAGGAGATATTAGGCTTCAAAAGAGGAAGATTTAGGGGTGATTGACAGCTCTGGTCTCCAATGATTTACAGGTGGACTCGAGGCTCATTCGCCGGTGAACTCCAGTCTCAAACACATTGGACAGTGTCCTGAGATTCAAAGGTCAAACCTGCCTCCTCACTCCTCCCTTCATTTCCAAATATGGTCACTTCTGGCTCCAAATATAGTGACTACATCCATCTCTTATGTACAGTCAGAGTTGCAGGGAATATTGTTGGTCGCTCATTAAAATTAAAGTGTAATAAAAACCTATTTTAGTTACACAAATGATTCTATATTTGGTTGTTTACTGACAAACACAA
Organism: Pseudochromis fuscus; assembly: GCA_900323345.1. Taxonomy (NCBI): domain Eukaryota; kingdom Metazoa; phylum Chordata; class Actinopteri; family Pseudochromidae; genus Pseudochromis; species Pseudochromis fuscus. The sequence continues at coordinate 44,184 of OOFC01049290.1, read as the reverse complement.
AAAAACAATGGTTTGTTCATAGTTTTGGTCTCATGCTTCATAGTTAAATTTGATTTTGACACTGTGACCCCAAGGTTTGGTCAAAATCTAATTAGGTCCGTGGCCCATTTTCTATTTCTGGCTTGAGCTGTAATTTGTTTTTTACGTTTAATTTAGAAATGAATAATGAAATACCAAATCTTGTCCTTTCCTTTTGCAATTCTGGATTCTCAATTGAATATCCAAAGAAGAAATAAAAGACCGATTTTAAAACTAAATTCACATATTGAACATCTTAACAGAGTCATTTGTAAAGAAAAAGTTTAGTTTCTAGTAGCTTTGTGTTATATGACAGGACTCTGAGTGAGTCTTTGAATGGGAACCATAATTACTTGAGTAAAACAAAGATGCATCCTGTAAAATGTTGAAATGTATGTGTCCCATGTTGTCTAAAGTTTACTTCACCTATGTCATTATAAATCAGCTGATCGATGCACAACAGAAGAAACTAGTTGGTCATGTAGTGAACACGCGACACATGACGAGTCACAGGGACAGCAAACATGAGACACATGACAAGACAAAGAAGCTACCTAGTGTTACAACATCCATTACATAACAGTTTAAATTACACAGCACAGGGCAGAATATGATCTCAGCCTTTTGTACGAGAGGGAGAAAGACGACAGAGGAAAAACACCCAAGAAGACATTTTTAAAAAAGGAGAGCGATGCAGAAGTAGATCAGGAGACATCTGGGGAAGCTCCACACATGGCGGCCATGACAGGAAGGCAAACTAAAAAACCACTCTCCTCCTGAAATCTCCTCTAAGCCTTTAAGAGGCCCACCTCCCCTCCTCCATCCAGGCCTTCATCCCACAGCGGACCTCCCTGCAGCCCAGACCGCTATCAAACCATAAGTATCCATCTCATCCAGAAGAAAACGTTGCAGGTTTTAATTTTTTTTAATTCTTTTTGTCCTTACCCCCGAGTCCCAGGGTCCTACCGCTCCACGCCCACTGGCTCCCTCGCCGACCCCATCGGTGGTGTTCAATAAAAGACCGGGGAAACTCCCTCTCCCCTTTTTCCTCTGTGTGTGTTGATATTACCGGCAGACTGTTTGGTTGTGTTTGTCAGAGTGTGATGACAGAACTAAACACTGGTATTTACCCTGCGATAACCGCCTTGTCTGGACAGGCTCTGTGTGTGGGACTGACAGAGTGTGTGTGTGTGTGTTGAGGTGTGATGCATCATATCTATAACCTCTGTTCTGGTGTCCACATACACAACTTATCATAACTGCTCTGGTATTTGCAATTCTACAGTTTTTTTCTTGGCCGAGTGAAAACACAAATCATAACTCGAGCTCGGTTGTGATGATTTTCACATTTTAAGTTGGATTTATGGATTAAAAACTCATCAATTCACAGAGAGTGAGCCATCATCCAAGCATTAGCTCTGAAGAGTTTACACTATGGAGATTAATGGTGACAGATTCAGACCTTTTGTCTATTTGGACTTAGATTGAAGTTGAACTTAAGCAGCTTTTTAAGAGCATCCAAGTTCTGTATCATGACAAATGTCTGGCAAAATGCAGGATATGTAGGTGGGACAAAATCTATTGGAGCAACTTGATTGGACCATTGAAACCCAACGAAACACCACAGCTAGCTAAGATTACTAGATAATGCTACATACTGGAGCATCTCGAACTTTGATATGAAAATAAACACAAACATGCTTTTTGTAACTTTTTTGGCTAACTTTGTTAAGTAAGTGAACAATACGACCAGAGATGTGATCTACAAGGATTAAAATGATGTTTTTATTGTATTTCTGAAATCAAGGAGTCTTGGATGAGAGGTTTAATGTCCAGTCCAGTCCCCCTGACCGTCCACGTGGATAACCAACGACAATCTACAAATACATTTCAAACCATTTGTTGGTAGCAGACCCACGTTTTTGAATTTGTTAGCAAACGGTTGCATCCAGCAGTTAAAAACCAACATTATCATTCATATGGCGTTGGGTTTCTGGTTACCTGATTTACAAAAGGTTTCAGACCCTTGATTTATTACTTCATAGAAGCCCCTCAGGCAGCAGCTATGGCGTCCACTCTTCTTGAGTAGGTCTCAACAAGCTTTGCACAGTTTCATTTGAGCAGTTTATCCCATTCTCTGTGGCAGATCCTCTCAAGCTCCGTCAGATTGCAGATCTCTGTGCAGATGTTTAACATGGTTTAAATCTGATCCGGGCGACTCGAGACCAGTTAGAAACTTGTCCTGAAGCCTTCCCCCCAATGTCGCTGGGTCATTGTCCGGCTGAAAGGTGAAGTGTTGCGCCCAGTCTCAGGGGGAGTCAGGCGGAGGTATAGACTGTATGTCAAAGATGGACGAAGCCACCAGGTCTCAAAGGTGAAGTCAATGTGCAAAAAAACTCCACTCCCACTGATGGCCACTAGATGCTGACTCCAAATCAGAATTGTCAACGACTAATATTTAGGGGTGTGGTTAGTCTGATAGACAGATCTGGTCTCCAGTGATTTATTGGTGGTTTGGAGGCTGTGTCGGTGAACTCCAGTCTCTTACACATTGGGCAGCGTCCTCAGTTTCAGACCCACCTCCTTGCTCCTCCCTTCATATCCAAATATGGTCACTTCTGGCTCCAAAAATCCAATATGGCAATGTTCAAATCCCAAACTCCTGACTCCCCTCATCTCTGTTTCCCTGTCTTTGCAGCTGAAAAGCACCCAAAGAGCATGATGATGCCACCACCATGCTTCACAGTAGAGACGCTATTATCCAGATGATGAGCAGTGCCTGATGGTCGACAGATAATGTTTGAAGTTCTGCCAAATGAAATGAATGTCTCATAAGAGCAGAGATGTTTCCAAACAGGCTGCCATGTGTCTTTTACTGAAAGTAGTTTCTGGCTGATCGACTATAAAGGCCTGATTGATGCTGTGCCGCTATGATAGTCGTCCTTTCAGCAGGTTTTCCATCTCTGGAGATGACTTCAGAAGGTGTTTCAGATTAAGTGTTTCTTTTGCGAGAACAACTAATAAAGTTACTCAAAGTTAAAACAAGTACTTCATGCTGACTGTTCAAGTAAGGACAGGCCACTGGTAGTAGCAGTTCATTATAACAGTGATAATTATTACAGTATGTCTCAGTAATGACATGTTTTTATATGTCAGATCAGACCTGAACACGTTCGGCAGTGATCTTAAGTTCAAGAGTCAGACCCGCCTCCTCACTCCTTCCTTCATATCCAAATATGGTCACTTCTGGCTCCAAACAACCAACATGGCCACATTCAAACACCAAACTCCTGCCCTCAATATGCGAGTCCACAAACCAACAATCTACAGTTGAGACATTTATTGTGTCATATGTCCCTCATATGAGGTTAGTAACTGGATTATTTTGTAAGCGACATATATGTTGGGTAGTTATAATTCATACAATATATGCACGTTGACTCTGTGTGTGAGCCTGGGTCTATGTGAATTTGTATAAAGTCCAACATACTGTCCTGTTGAGCAACATCATGATTCAGACTTTGAATCTAACCCTAAATCAACATTTGTGGTCATTTCAACAACGTGTGATTACAGTCTCCCACCGAGTGTTATGTATATGTGGTGTGTGTGTGTGTGTGTGTGTGTGTGTGTGTGTGTGTGTGAGCTGACCTGCAGCAGAGTCCCGTGGATGTGGTTGTGTTGGATCTTGGGTCCTGGTTCTAGAGGAAGCTCCTGCAGTAAAGAGCCAACAGTGGACGGGACCTGGGTGACCAGCACGAAGGGGACGAGGGCCCGAGCCGCCATTTCTCTGGTCCGATACACGGCGGAGCGACCACATCTGCAGCACACACACACACACACACACACACACAGAGTTATTTAAATGGTGGAACATGGATTTGTTATGATAATCTTCCAGTTCTGCATTACGTAACGTATGTTTGAGCTAATGGAGGAAGTTGTGAGGTTTCCCATTATCACAGGTCATGGGTTGTTATTGTAACTCCTGAGTCGGATTTATTTTACTGCTGTAACCTTGCTATGAAAAATAATGTAATTACCACACACGTTATCATTATTAATTATCGTTATTTAGCTCTGCAGCCACATTAGGTCATGGATAAACTCTGCAGTTAGCGATGATGACCCATGACTTATTTGATTTGGACAGTTGGTCGCTATTTTTACGCATACGTTATGTAACATCTCCATCTTTTTCTCTCACTGTTTCCGTCTGCCTCTCTGCTCCTCAGCAGAGCCGATGATCCTGAGCGTAAACAGATCCCAGGCCAGCTGATGACCGATAAAAACCTGAAAATCAAATATTTTTCAAATCATTTACCAAACGGGCCAGGAAACAGTCGACTGCATTTTGTTTTCGCCCACACACACAGATGTCGGCGTCCCACGATCATTCACGGTGATCACCGGTGATGGAGAATGTGAGCGGTCACCCCGAGTGCATGCTAAATTTAACCTTGTTTACAGGCTGATAGTCTTTCCTTCTCCAGTGTCATAACACAGCCATAGCTGTAACATGAGGGAAGGACATGACCAAGACCTGAATGAGATAAGAGGAGCAGGGGTGGGACGGATTCAAAGGAGCAGAGTAAAAGTTTCTGCTACTGAAGGAAGAAGATTAAAAACAAACAGCTGTTCATACATAATTCAATTCATACCATTACTTGTGTTTAAATAACAGTTTACCATTTTATGTAACATGCTTGTTTGTTTTCTAACTAAGATGAAAAGATTGATATCAAACTCAGTCAATCACTGAGTCTGTTACATGCATTTTAAAGCCAGGGGTCTGGCATCTGAATGTCGCCATGTTGGAGCAGGAAGTGACCATATTTGGCAATGAAGGGAGGGGTGAGGAGGTTGGTCTGAAAAGGTTGGTTGGTCTTGAACCAGAGGACACTGCCCAGTGCGTATGAGGCTGGTGTTCATCAGTGAATGAGCCTCTAGAGGTGTCAATCAAATTAACCACGCCCCTAAATCTTCCTCTTCTCTCAGCCTAATATCTACATTGATTTTCAGCTGGACCAACAGATCACTGAGAAGAAGAGTTGACTTTAATAACATCAGAATGTCTTGTGGAAATAATGTATTCACTGAGTATTTCATGACTGTAAATTAGGATTTTTGAAATGAAGTCAATTGGAGCCAGAGTTTTTAAAGCCAGCACCTAGTGGCCATCGGTGGTATTGCTCTTTTTGGAACTTCTGCATTGGCTTTACTTTTAAGACCCGGTGGCGCTGTCCACCTTTTACATACAGTCTGTGGACGATATGAACTTTGTGCCTAAGATAGTTTTCCTGCTGAAAGTAGCCATTAGCAGATTGTACTCGTGGTCATACAGGGTGAGCTAGGATACTCAAGGTAGACTGCAGTGTTCAAATGATGCTCAGTTGGTACTCCAATATCCCCAACTACTACCCAACAACTGTTAAGACAGGATGGACCAATGCTTTTATGTTGTTTACGTCAATTTTTAACCCTACTATGTGAAAATTGCAGCAGATATGGAGACTATCAAACCAGGCAGGACCAAGCCTTGGTTCTACATAAGATCTGATGCTGTAGTCCACCAGCTCCAAGGTCTGACAAGGTTTGCATTCAGAGATGCAGCAGAATTTGGTCACATTGAGATCTTTTGAGTTAATGTTGTCGCTCTATTTGCTCTTTTCAGACCTCTGCCATCAACAAGACATTTTCTCACAGAGAGCTGCTGCTTACTGGACTATTTGTTTCTTTATTTCCACCCTTTCTCTGTAAACACTGGAGGTGATTGTGTGTAAAAATCAGAGTAGATCAGCAGTTTCTGAAACACTCAAAGCGGTCCAACTGGCACAGTTCACGCTCAAAGTCAATTAAACTCCCATTTCTTTCCCACTCTGGTTTGATTCAACGGCGACGTTTGCAGAACGGGGTGAACTTAAATAAGGTGAAGCGGCCGCAGTTGCATGTGAGCGCATCCAAGCGCACGCTCTCGCATACATGCAGGGCAAGAGTCAAAAGAGGACAAGAGGAGCTATGTGTACGTTGCAGGCTGTTTATAGGGGCCTGTTGTTGTTGTTGGCTGTGGAGGCCAAACAAGCTGCTCACGTCCGCTGTGGAAAATTCTGCAGAAGCTTCCAAAGAAACGTGAAACAACCAATCCATCACGGCGGCGGTATGCACGGATGAAAAGTAAGATCGGCGGTCTGGCGAGATGTGTTAGCGGACGGAAACGTACGACCGTGAGAGCGTTCGTCGAGGAAGAGAAACTTATTAATCTTCTGATGATTGGACTGAAAAATAAGAGACTAGGTGCTGGAAATCAATATGGGCTGAAACAAAGAGAGGGCTGTTTGGAGGAGGAGGTCAACTGTCAACAAATGCTTTTCCACCTGCTGTGAGCATGCCTCCCTTTCACACACACACACACACACACACACACACACACACACACTACAGCCAGACAGACAACCAAAGACCCAGTATCAGACAACAGTTTGCATTCCTGAGCTCTACACGCCTGTACATGTGAATTATGTGCACA
>OOFC01049290.1:11340-34637 GCA_900323345.1 Pseudochromis fuscus | reverse complement strand
TCGACCTCATCAGACACGTCCGCACACGCCAGGGGAAGATGGGTTGGGGGGATGGCGGGGAGGATGTAGTGTAGAGAAACAAGGCTGGAGCCAAAGAAGTTAAGCCTGGGCTAAATTTAACATCCTCCAACATGTGCACCGCATACCTTCTCCCACAGTAACAGACTCAGCTGAAGCCCAGTGAACTGCACCCAGAGAGAATTACTTCAAGACCACACTGAATTACTCATTCCTTAAAAACAAAGACAGTTCAATTAGTTAATCATTACCATGGGGGAACTGATGTGGAGAAATTTAAGCTTTCATTGGTCCACTTGGCATATTTGTGGCTGTGGATGGGAACAGCTCAGGTTTACGACCGAGCCAGTCCGTGATCCCACTTCACTTTCCACTTGTCACCTTCAGACTAAACCAAAGTTGAGGTGTTTGTCCCAACTTTTCCCACATATGACCATGGACTGTTTACAGAAATGGACGTAGCCACAGAGTGTCATAAGTAAATGCATCAAAAGCGACAAAAGTGCAATACTCTTGATGACCACTACATGCTAGCTCCAAAAATCTCTGGGTCCAATTGACTACCGTTCAAAAATCCTCATTTTCAACAATAAAATAGTCGATACATTTTGTTCTCACCAGTCACTGTGATGTCATTGGCAAAAGTCAACTCTTCTTCTCAGTGACGTGGTGGTCCATCCGAAAATAATTTCATCATTAAGTAGATATTAGGCTTCACAAAGAGGAAGATTTAGGGGCGTGGTCATTGGACAGTGACCTCGGGTTCAGGGGTCAGAACCAAAAAAACAACATGGCGACGTTCAAATGCCAAAGTTCTGGCGTCAAAATGTGAGTCCATGATCTTGCTAACAAACAAACAAACAAGAAAACACTCACAGCACAAACCTCAACGAAGGCAAAATCTAGCTACACTGTTGCCCTCTTGTGGTGACATAGCAACACTATCTTGTCAAAGCATTTGCTGTCTGGGAACAGCCCTGAAGTCACATTGGGCAGTGTTCCTCACTCCTCTCTTCATGTCCAAATATGGTCACTTCTGGCTCCAAACAACAAACATGGCGACTTTCAAGTGCCAAAGTCCTGGTTTCAAAATCCTGCAAAGGATGAAACCATGATTTTGTTTATGTTATTACTTGTCATGTAAGTTGTATGTATGCGGGTTTGAAATATATTTATATTGATTGATTGATTGATTGATTGATTGAATAGATGTTAGCTTTGTACATTCTATACACAGTCTATGTTTGTGAGCTTTGTCTGCAGCATCTTTAACCATTTAATCATACCCATATTAATAATTGTTTCTCAGGCTGTTGTCAGCAACATGCCTGTGGATGACTCTCTGCTGATTGGTTGGTTAGTCCACCACCTCGGTCTGGGCTGAAATGTCCAGCGTTTGGATAATTTTCCATAGTTTTGTGCACTCAGTTGACATTCATGTATCACCCATGTACTAACACACAAACAGCTCTTAGTGCCCACAGTCGAGTGCTGTTATCTTAGTCATCATGGTGCATTCCAACCTCAAGGTCAAAGCCTAACTCCCCATATCCTCCCAAACACACACACACACACACAAAGACACACACACACAAGCTATCCAGCTGTAAAAATACTTCATTTACTTCAATCATCTGTGCTTCCTGGTACTTCTTGTCTCCCATTCAATCACAGCACAATGGAGATTACAAAGTGAGAAGCTTTCACACCCACTTGTGAGCTGCACTGTAAGTCCACGTTATCTCCCCGCTCTTTGCCAACTTTTTCATACGCAAAACATCAGCAGCTGTGAACGCTGGAAGAAACACCTCCATAGCTGAGATACGACTTACTGTCAGACTGAGGCTTCGTATTATGCATGTGGTCGTGATGCTGAAATGCATTAAAGCCAGTGGGAGTCCTTGCAAAATATGTGCGTGTAGGAGGAACTGGCCTCGCGTCTATTTGCAGGTGCAGGAGATGAACATGTTCCAATAATATTTGTAGATTTCTCCATCTCAGGAATGTGAAAAATGAAGGCTGTGACCGCACTTTCCCATTCGCCCGCTCGGTTCACTCCCCAGCACACAGCGAGTCGTGTTCAGATAAGCTCGGTCACGATGGAAAACAAACGTCGCCACAGGAGACAACGCAAACTCCGGCTGCGAGGACTCGGCCCAGACAGGTGTTTTGTCTTAGTGCGGAGGACCACTAAACCAAACAGAACACAAATCTAGGTGGATCATGTTTGGTCAAGCATTAGAATATATCACAGAGATTGCAGAACAACATGAAACAAGATGCCAACACATTCATATAAAAAGCTGCAGAAGCACCTGTGCAAACAACACAGAGAACAGCACGCACACATTCATGTTTAGACTGCAGATGTTTTGTCTCTGCGAGTGTGGATTGTTCTATAGTTAGAAAGAGACACATTATTTATCGTAGCTGAGAGGACAGCAGGTGTGTGACCCTCTTGGTTTTGATAGAGCACTCCCGCGGATAATGTGTTTCTTTTCTTGTAACCTTTTTATAAGCAGAAACACACTCTCGCTGATAGTGATGACACCGGGCGGGAGCGTCGCACTCATTCACATGACGCTGCTGATGATTGAGAGGCTCAGCAGGGTAAAAATTCTCCTTCAAGGGCGCGACGACTCTTTAATGATTTGATAGGAGGTTCGGCGGGAGTCAGACAGACGTCATAAAAGCTCGTTTCAAAGAAAGCATCACAAGACAGGGACAACAAATGACACAGATAATCTTGTGCTTGTTTTTAAGCTATAAAGTTCTCTGAGGGCACCTTTTATGAAGCCATATAACAGCTACTCATTGATTTTGTGGGAAAATTGACTCAACTGGTGCTAAAACTTGCATTCACTATGTGTATGTGTGTACTGTATCAGGCTGGGGGTACTGTACGGTATGTACAGCTGAGACGACATTTGAAATCTGTCATATTTTTAGGCAATAATCAGAAAATTTGAAGATCTAGAAACAAGTTTTAACTAGAGGTGGGACTTTAATGCTTTAATTACGATTAATTAATTACACAAAAATTAACGCATTAAAAAAAATGTAATGTAACGTATTTTCCGAACTATTGAGCACACCTGTCTATAAGCCGCTATTGAATTTATTCAAACAGTTTCATGTGGTCCACTCTGACCGGGTCTGATGTGACGACGCTAAATGTATCTGCAGCACGGAGCTTGCTAGCTTGTAAAAAGCTAACGAGCTTCGTGCCACCGATACATGAGAAACACCGGTGTTTAAGTTCAAAGCGTCAGAAAAAAGTAGCGGCTTATAGTCCGGAAAATACGGTATTTAATCGTAATTTGCATTTCAAACAAGGTGGGTTTTGTCAGTGCACGATTTCCTGGTGCACATGACAGAGCTCGGCTAACAGCTGCTATCATGGAGGAATCGGATGAAAGCACAATTTTGTTGTTTTACCAGAAGAAGAAAGAAATAGAAATTGCACTTTATGTTGAATTGTTGGTTTGTTTTACCATTTAAAGACAATACTGTTCTGAATAAAGTTTTTAAAATACCTGATATGGCACTTTAACATTTGTTCTGTTTTGGCCAAGGATATTTTCCATGGATTTTTTAACTGTTTTGAATTGAAATGCAATTACCGTATTTTCCGGACTATAAACCGCTACTTTTTTCCCGACGCTTTGAACTTAAACACCGGTGTTTCTCATGTATCGGCGGCACGAAGTTCATTAGCTTTTTACAAGCTAGCAAGCTCCATGCCGCCCATACATTTAGCGTCGTCACATTAGACCCGGTCAGAGTGGACCACATGAAACTGTTCGAATAAATTCAATAGCGGCTTATAGACAGGTGTGCTCAATAGTCTGGAAAATACGGTAAATGCATTTAATCCAATCCCACCACTAGTTTTAACATGCAAAATGAAGAAAAACTATTTCAAACTGAAATGTTTGTAGGTCAGTGATCAAACTGAAGTAGACCAGTGTAAATGACCACGTTAACTCTTTTGTACAGGTCAGGTTGTATTCTACCGTTGAAGCTTTGAAGTGAATTTGAGCGACTCAGAGTCTATGTCAGGGGAACAGGGGAAAGTTAACACAACACTGTATCAAACCACACAGTGAAACATGGCGGAGAGATTGATACTCCAAACACCTGCACCGAATCGACTCCACCACTACCATCACATCATGCTGGGATATAATGGATTACATCAGGTAATTCAAATCAGCTGTGAAATAAAAGTATCCTCATTAATGGCCTCAGATGTTTGGATCCTAACGTACATGTTTGTGCAGAACTAACACCTACCTCATGATGAAGGGCATGAAAGGAGCGAGACCCAGAGGTGAAGACGATCCGTCCATGGGGGAAGGGTAGAGTCGACTGAGCACCAGCAGCAGCAAGAACAGGCTGGGGTGTAGCTTCACCTGACCGCTGTCACTGAACACACACAAGAACAAACAGCCAGTCAGATTTTAGCCAAGCAAGAATGACCTGAAACCTGCAGGTAACAGTAGTGACGTTGCTTCCAGATTGCTAACAAATCAAGGGTTTGGGATAGCATCATCTTGGCCAATGAAAGGCTGAATATTTGGGAGAGGAAATGCACAAACTCTGCATGTGAATCCTTTCTCAGCTGTTACCCATTTTTAGTCCTCTCAGGCTGTCATCTTCCTGTGAAAACTATGACTAAACTCAACTAAGCTTTTGCCAAAAATGACAAGTTGAACTTGGAAGATCTGACTGTTATAACAACCACATCCTTTTTCACTTTTTAGCAGATTTCCAATAAAATCAACATCACTCTCAGGTCTGTAGGATAAATATGAAGCTTGGGGCTGTAGGTGATTGGCTAAGCTTAGCATACAGACCCAAAGCAGTACCTCTGAAGCTAGCTAGTAAGACAAAAAATCACAGACTTAGCATCACCCATTGCTTTGTGGAGTAGTGTTTTGAAGACTAGAGTTTGCCATTTTGGTTTACTTTGGTGGCAGGATTGACATGATTTGGTCGAGATGGAGATGTGAAGGAGTAAAGGAAGGGGGTGGAATTGAATGTAGCTAAACTCCTCCAGTCACTCAAACCAGACATGCCTTTAATTACATGTAAATTTAAGCCTTAATCCAATTCAAACTGTCACGCACTAGAGACCAACAATGTTTTTTTTGGCACCTGACTGCAAGCATGTTTATTTCTGCTATTAAGATGGACATTTTAACATTAGGGTCAATGAGGACTGACCATAGACTGTATCCAGAAATTGCTGCAGCAACTAAGTCTCAAAAATGAGGCAAAAGTGCAAAAAGAGCAATTATCCCAATGACCACTAGATGCTGGCTCAAACCCCCCCCCCAAAAACTCAGGCATCAATTGACTTTAATTGAAAAATGGTCATTTTCAATCATGCAATACTCAGTCAATACATTTTTTCTCAGTGATGTGGTGGTCCACTGGAAAAAACATCCTTAAAGAAACATTAGGCTTCAAAAACTGGAATATTTAGAGGTGTGGTTAGTTTGAGTGACAGGTCAACTATCATTGGGTTCAAGGGTCAGACCTGCCTCCTCACTCCTCCCTTCATATCCACATATACCGTATTTTCTGACCGGGACTGATGTGACAACGCTAAATGTATCGGCGGTACGGAGCTTGCTAGCTTGTAAAAAGCTAACGAGCTTCGTGCCGCCGATACATGAGAAACACCGGTGTTCAAGTTCAAAGCGTCAGAAAAAAGTAGCGGCTTATAGTCCGACAAATACGGTAGTCAAGTTGACACTGACATTAGTCAACTGGAGTTTTTTGGAGCCAGCATCTAGTGGCCGTCGGGAGTATTGCGTCTTTTTGCACTTCTGCATCGGCCTCATTTTTGAGACCTGGTTGCTTCATCCAGTTCTATATACAGTGTATGGCTTGTCCACTCTTATTTACTGGATTTACTGAGATCCCTCTGCAGTAATGAAGGCTTGGAGTACTTTAAGTAGTCTGATTTCAAACACCAATGTGCCTGGCACCTGAAAACCCCCACAAATAATCAAAATTCCAAAGTGATTTCTAACTGGCCTAATTTCCCGTCGCTTTTTAATACATGCAGCTTGTCTAAAAACCACCCACGCTCCGATACAGTCATCTCCCTCATCCGTCCTTGAACTGAGCTTTTCACCTCCCCTCCTTTCCCCTCCATCCAGATCTCATCCCTGCCAGCTGAGTCAGAGTGGAAAGTGTCCGTCTCTGCCAGCGGTTTCACAGTTTCACTCTGACACACTCGCCGTGGAGGAAGGAGAGAGGAAAATCAGAGGGGAAAAGAAAAGGCTCAAACTTACAAAATAAGGAAAATGAGTATGGGAACATGGTGGGAAAACAGTGTTTACATTGTGGAGAGCGCTTGCAGCTGAGTGTGTGTGTGTGTGTGTGTGTGTGTGTGTGTGTGTGTGTGTGTGTGTCCTTCGGGCCCTGTCATTAGTCATGAGGATCTCATAGAGCACAGACAGAACAACAGACCCCCTGCGAAAACAACGTGTGCTTTTCATTACTTCATTCAACAAAACACACACGGAGAGCGAAGCGTCCGCCGGGACCGCCGCAGATCGGCAAGATGGGAAATGTAATAGCCGTCCAATTAGTAAGTGGTCTAATGTGTTTAATGTCACAGTCCAGTCAAGCACAGCGGGACAGGATGTGATGTCACACACCAGAGAGGGAGGGTGTGTGGGGTAGATAGATAGAGGGGGGAACATATTAGGTCTTGTTGGGATACAGCTGGAGGCAGAAACACTTGACAGGATGAAAAAGAGACTCTGTGGCATTTAATGGCGCTCTCGAATTCCACGCTGAGGTCTTCCACGAACGTCTGGCCCTTAAAGCTCCTCAATCATCCCCGGCAGCCGGGTGTTTGATGAAAAGGCTATTTTTGTTTTATATCTTTTAAAGGAGAGTGGAAACAGAGCACTGACCTTAAGTGTTTGAATTCTTCATTTAAGAAAGCAGTGAAAAGGGAACACAGTAGCAAAGAGACACAAACGAAGCTCTGAAGTAAACTGGAGCTTCAGACAAATAATTCACGGGTCGTGTTTAGAAAATGACTGGGAATATGATACGAAAAGTGTTTTCTTTGGAGGAGAAGGTTGAGGGAGATAAGACGGACCGCTGCAACCAATCACGGTAGTTTAACATGCGGGTGCTGACCTGAAATAGTTTCAGAGATAAACCTGGTTAAGTTTGCTGCTCTGAGATAATAACATTAGGAATCAGTCTGCCTGCGTATACGGTAAGTGTACGCGCTTTGGGCACTGGGATATTCTTTCCAAAATCAAATTTAGTGCATTTAGAGTGGGTGCATATACAAGGAGACAGAGTGTGGCTGCAGGACTGTGTGTTGGTGACATGCAGCGGCTGATGTAAAGGAGAGGAAACCACAATGAAACCACACAGATGTAGAAAAAATCACCGGTTGTACAGAATGTTACAGCTCATCAGAAGAAAGATGTTTCAGAAAGAGAGAAATCTGGACTAAAAAGCACAAACTTCTGTCAAGGCCATAGACTGAAATGCAGGGAGACACCGGGGCTCAAGAATGAAGTCAGTGTGGAAATGCTAAAAAGTGCATTACCACCAATGGCCACTAGATGCTCACTACAAAAAAACTCATTTTCAATCCTGGAATATTCAGTCAATAGATTTTTTTCTCACAAGTCATTCTGATGTCATTAGATAAAGTCAACTCTCCTCCTCAGTGATGTGGAGGTCCATCTGAAAATCATGTCATCAAGAGAGGAAGCAGATTTAGGGGCGTGGTTAGTTTGATCAATCTCAAGTCTCATCCAGTCAGACCCGCCTCCTCAGTCCTCCCTTCATATCCAAATATGGTCACTTCTGGCTCCAAAAACCAACATGGTAATATTCTAATACAAAACCACAGACCAATGAGTGACATCATGTTAGCTCCGCCCACTGCTAAACACAGTTGGTCCAGCTGCACTGATCCTACAGACTGAACACTGCTGCCCTCTTGTGCTAAATTAGCAACAACATTTTGGTAAAACACTTCCCTCTTACAAGAGATGGGAATTTTATTTCAGACAGAAATTTATTATTTGCTCCTTGACTAAAACCTTCTCTCTGAAGAAATAATCATTACAATCTGTTTAGTAGTTTTCCATAATGTTGCAAACAAGCAAACAAACGCAGGCAAAACATAACGAAAAGCTGAGATTCGTATGTTTTCCCACCGAACAAAAAAGAGACGACTGTGTGTGGTGTTCACTATGGTCCGGATATGTCATGCACTGTACGATCGATGTGAGGTTTAGTGAGATTTGTTCGACTTCATCCTTCTCTTCATTTCAGTAAAATTGGGCTGATTAAACTAACCGATCTGCATACTAAGTCAACAAAAGCTGTGCTTATTTTAAACAAGATCGTGGAGATAAGCTGTATGAGCATTTCAGCCACAGCTCCATCCACACATGGATATCATTTGCTCACGTAGAGAAAATAAAGCAACTGAAGATCTGATACGCAAATGAACCTGCAACTCTGACCTGACATGAGGTTGAGTTGGGGTACATCAATCTGTGTTTTTATCCTTTACTCTCTTGTATTTGATTCATGGTGTATTATGATATTTCTTGGCGGCAGGAACAGTACATCATGTTGCAAAATCAAAAACAGCAAACCCTGTACAGTCGTCATGAACAGAGTCTAAAGTGGTTTTATGTACCATGATGTTGACTTTGTTACTTCTGCTGTGAATTTGAACAGTGTAATTAAAGTTGAACTAAAGGGATTGACTCGTTTCAAGTGCACATTCAAAGAACTGCAGTTTTTTGGCCTTTCTGTGCTAATTTAATTTGTTTTAGCCTGGGAGGTTAAAACTTTCCACTGTGTGAAACAGTTCCTGTCTCTTTACCCTTTGCTCTACACCAAACAGCAGACACACAATCAGAAAACAGCTACAGAGAGTTAAATATTTCACACAGGAGATGGGAAAAACTATAATAACCAATTAAGTCGTTGTTGTTTTCTGACAGTGCATCTGTTGCATTCATCTGTTGTTGCAGGTTAAAGCCCTGAATCCAGAATTTCTTGGACTACAGATCATGACATGAAGTCCATGACATTCGGTCCTGAAGCAGAAGCCCTAGATCGTGGATTATTTCATTTTAAATATTTCAACCAGTCAGAAAAATGTAGGGATGTTTCCAATTGAGGTGAGTCACCTTCTGCCATCTTATGGGCTTTACATCTGGCGCATTTACACTGGTACCTACTCACTTCGCTTCACCTCGGGATCGGCCCCCCTCGGTTGCATTTACATTGCCGAGGATAGTCCCTCCTCCGTGTAGCTGGTCGTCATTTGTGACGTCATCTTTTATGCTTTTGTTTCTGACCGCGCCGTCCAGCTCCTGCTGAATTTTCTCATCAGCGACTAATGACAGAAAGGTTTGCACCTCGTCCTGAGTCCATGGGGCAGGATTTCTAACAGATGCCATTTCTCTTCTTGTTGTTATTTCAAACACGTCTGCACGGTTTGACAAAGATTTAAAAATGGCGCGTTTGTGGGGACAGATTACGTGCTGCGCAGTGATGACAAAACGACACAGTGACGATTCCGACCAATAAGATTTTAGTACCTGCTCCGACCTGACCGGGTACTTTTTTTGGATCTGCAGGAGAGGAGGTACGAAAAGTTGTACCAGGTACCAAGTTCCTGGTACTTTTTTGCCATTGTAAATGCACCAAAACCGAAGTGAAGCGAGTAGGTACCAGTGTAAATGCGTCAATCTTCTGCACTGAAGAGAAGAGATTCAACCATGAGCCCATGTGATGTCATCATGGCAGCCCAGTAGTGGCATTAAGACTGCCATACAAAAACACTCACAACTTTTTCATAAACGGTCCAATATGCCTGACGTGTTTCTTACTGACTCTACAAGCTATTTATGTTCCATGTTCAGTTCCTGTAAAGCCCGTCGATGCTGTAACAGCCTGTTTACTCGCTACAACAATGCATGCTTCCTAAAGAAAGGAAAGGCCCTGGGCTCAGATCTCATACTTTCCAGCTGGATATACATTACAGACACTTTTTTTTTTTTCATCCTTTACTGTGCGGTTCCAACTGTGTCAGCTCGGTTGAGTAAACTATCTCTGGACGGTTTTCCCAGCACTTTATAGCTTCAGTTTGAGGGTATTTGTGGAGGATGCATGGATTACATAATGTGAAATGTATATATGTGGACTCGAAAATACAACCTTAAACCTTTCCAAATCTCACTTCTATAATAATCACTCCTACTCCACGGCCTATTTTGGAAATATACTTGTACAGTAACTTCTGGTCGTCTGTTTGAAACCACTAAGAGCAGCTTCTGTTACCTCCTGTCCTTCTGTGTACGGCTACAGTACGGTGCGGTTGGTCTGTTTGGGTGGCGCGATGCACTGAGCTGATGTGGGAAGTCAGACGGCCCAGATCTGGTTCCGTGGGAAATTTGCAAATGTTTTAACAAGGGTCGAAGGGAGTGAGGGGGAATTGTGAAAGAGCCGGTCTGAAAGAGCTTTCAATTAATTGGATCCATATTAAGATAAGGCTGCCTGGGGAGCTGTTGGACGACTCCAGTGCTTTTAAAGAGGGAGTTTTGGGCTGAGCTGACAGAGATAAGGCCAATGAACCTCAGTGGACTCAACTCTCCACTGCAAGAAAAGCAAAACAAGACATTTACTTTATTCGGTTGTAAAAGTCTTGCACTGTGAGCAGTCTGTCGAGCGAGCGAGCGAGCGAGGATAACTTTGAAGAAAAAGGCCCCAAATGAGAACTCGGTGCTATATGATCAGAGAAAATTGCTGGGTTCATAGTTCATGTTTCTGCTTCAGGCAAATCGGGCTTTTTAGGGCAGACGAAAAGTTGCACAAACTTCCCCTCGTTCACCTCCTCCCAGTACAAAAGCACCACTGCTTAATCAGCTTAAGAAAACAAAAACGCTGTCTTGGATGTAAGTCAAATTAAACCTGTAATGGGATCAGGGAAGGTGTGAAAAGCCATGAATGTGAAGTGTGGATTTAAGAGGACCACCTCACCTTTCCACTGTGGCCGCAGCCTCCTCCAGCTGGTTCAGCAGGAACGGGTAGAGAGCGGGAAAACGGGTGAAAAACTCCCGACCCGTCATCCTGCGGGCAGAGGGAGAGGAAGTGTAGTCAGGGAAGTGAGGCAGAAAAATGAAGATACTCAAATAAGCTGAGTAAAGACAGTTTTTAGACATTTGCGGGATGTTTATGACAAGTTTGAGGGTTAAAAAATGCATCTACAGCCATGCCAGCAGCTCTGAGGATGTGTGATGAGCTAAAAGCTAACTTCAAAATGCTAATATAATCACCATAAGAATAGTGACTTGCCCTGCAGCAGGTCATTAGTTTTGCAGGTTTTATTTGGAGAAATTTTAAATTAAATACACTGTGGATTGCAGGATTCATAGCAAAAACTAACAAACAAAAAACTAACTGCTGAATATCAACTGTAAAAGACCATAAGCAACAAAATAGTACATCACCAGAAACACACAATTTTAATGTGGACCTATAAAATCTTGGGAAAATCACTGGGAAAATACTACATTGGCACAAGCGAGTAACTGCCTTAAAAGTAATATTCAGTCTATATTACAGATGTTGCTGATGTGTTTCATGAAACCTTTCATCATTCAGTAAAAACATTTCTATAGAAACAAAATGTGCAAAATGTTCAAAGTACAATAAATGCTTCAAGGTAAAGTCACTGTACTGTAATTTTTTTTTATATTTACCGTATTTTTCGGACCACTGTATTACAAGGCACAATATCAATGAACGAGAATGAATGGGTCTATTTTCATACATAAGGCGCACCTGATTATAAGGCGCACTGTTGATTTTTCAGTTAATTAAAGGATTTTAAATGCGCCACGGTAATCTTATCAGTAATGTTAAACAGCTTCAAACAGGATCAAGAGGGAAGTGGATGAAACTGTTAAAGTTACTGCAGTCATTTCAAAATAAAAGCCATCTAGCATTTCAGTGGACAGGAATGATTAATTTCTTAACAGGGCTTTTATTTTGCTAAATTTGTAGACACACCATACCCCACAGCTGCAAAGAGGGTAATAGTACTGTGATTTTCCAGACCAACAAAGTTTTGAAATGAATCTATTATTAAACTTAACCGGCCTGCTTGTTATATGACAGCCACCAGGAGTTTATCCACCCATTACCTGTGGTTGGAGGTCGGCCAGTATTTACTCGTGTCGACCACAAACATTATCAGTCTTAGCTTCTTATTGACGACCAGTACTGGAGCAACAAAAGCCACTTTGCTACAGCTGCTGCACTACTCCCCCTGGTTAGTAAACTGACTTCAACTATAAAATATGTAATAAAGATCAGTATCAGAACAAGGAGGAGGAATGAAGCTGAAAGTTGATTCCTGAACTTGAGGTTGACTCTTCGTGGAGCTTTAAACTATGACGATCTGAAAATATGCTAACAAGTGCATCTTGAGTGGAGGAAAAAAAAAAAAAAGAAGACAGATGTTGTTGGAGAATTAATAAGCAAAAGAAAATTACAGACAATTCTTGATCTTCAGAAGCAGCCCATGTACAGAGAGACACCACATGAAATAAAGCCGGGAGTCATGCAAATGGGGAATGTGTTTCAGATCTAAAAACAGAGTCACAGATAGAAGCTAAACTGGTGTCAGCACTCCATCCATCCATCCACTATACTGCTTTTTCCATCAGGGTCATGGTCACAGTAGGGCGGGTACGGACGCTGAGACATCCCAGCATCCCCACAACTTCTTCCAGTTCAACTCCCGGGCCAACTGGGAGACATAATCCCTCCAGCGTGTCCTTGGCCGACCTCTGTGCTCTCTCCAATCGGGGCCTTGTCGAGGTGGAAGGACTAGAGTAGTCTGGGGACCGCCATAGCTGTGGAGCTTCCAATAGGGTCTCCCAAGGCGGGCAAGTCTGGAGTGAAGATCCAGAAACATCCAAAAACGACAGAACAGGAAATGGTTCAGCCTGCCCAGATTAGGGTCACTGGGGTCTACCCCTGGAGCCAAGCCTGGGGGTAGTGGTCCTAGGCGAGCACCTGGTGACCTGTCCACCATTATTTTATCAGTTCAACCAACATTTTTTTGGTTTTACCCAACGTTGTGTTGTTTTCATGCCCATCTTACTCGGATAAATTAACCCAGCATTTTTTAGGGTGTGAGGTTTGGATCCAGTACAGCAGGAGAGGGTTGGGTGGCCCGTGGCCTCACAGACCCTGCAGCAGAAACTGTATATGTGAAGTGTAAAAGTAGTTCAGGAATAAAAGGGGATACCCACGGTTTTTACTGGGCTGAATTTCAGTTAATTACATGACCTTACAGACCTTACACATTTGAGTCCCAAACACTCCCCGTCCATAAAAGAAGAAGTGGACAGTGATGGGCTGGGGAGCATCTCCAGTCAGACATAGTGAAGCTCTGATAAGGAGATGTTCCTGAAGCCAAGTCCTCCCTGCGTAAACAAATCCAGCCTTTATGTTTGCTTACCCCACTGCGACCAGAAATAAACACAAACCCCATTTAGTACCAATGCACATATACTACTGCACCATGTGCCGCCATCACGTGCGCTTATGTATTCACTCACACACACATATACAACTGTCAATAAAATGACAACGTTTATATTTAACAGCGGCGGTCTCGCTCGCTGCGACCGCCATTCAGCCTCAAGGCCAATAAAGTTTTTATTTAACTCAGCTCGTCTAAATCAAGTCGCTCCTGAAGGGAAGAGGTCTGCTCTGCGAAGCACTTGATCACAAGACTGGAGGGAGATCGCACACTGCTTCAGTCACTGGCAATGGTTGTGGACTAATGCGCACACACACTCACACAAACACACACTCTGTTTCTTTCTTTGGACCTGGTTCAAGTTAACAGCCGGCTCGGTCATAGTAGGAAAGTGAGTCTCGTGTGTGGGTTTGAAAACCTCTTTCAACCTGGATATGACTCCTCACCTTCTGTGACCTCACACACACACACACACAAGCACACACACACACGAGAAGTAACTACAAATAAACACTGTATATGGAAAGAAAAATACCCTGATGTTCACTGTATTCATGTGTGTTATATAAGCGTTTGTGTGCATGTATGTGTGCGTGCACGCTCCACATCCTCCTCTGCTTTTTCTAATGAGAGTCTCTGAGTCTGACAGGACTGTGCTGCCTGGAGGACAGAGGTCAGAGGCTGTGTCGGAGCAGATTAGATGGGGTAAACGGGGCAAGGGTCACGGAGGAGGAGGAGGAGGTGGTGGTGTAAGTGAGAAGGCCTGGTCGTGTTTGTGGGCTCACAGCTGTGTGTGCAAACACTCATATACGCTGCATACAACCTTCAAGGCAAATAGAGGCAAAGCGCGTGTTTAAAATTCTGATTTGAACACACTCAGAGTCGCTTTATAAGACGCAGCTGTACGACTGTTCTGACTTTAAATCTGTTTATGATGCTGATAATGT
Organism: Pseudochromis fuscus; assembly: GCA_900323345.1. Classification (NCBI taxonomy): domain Eukaryota; kingdom Metazoa; phylum Chordata; class Actinopteri; family Pseudochromidae; genus Pseudochromis; species Pseudochromis fuscus. The sequence continues at coordinate 20,099 of OOFC01049290.1, read as the reverse complement.
TCAGGCTTTGTCAGGTGTTCATTTAATAATATGTTGTTGGTGATAGTGTTGTACTAGTTCAGATTATAGTGAGACTTGTTTGTGCAACATTGTGGTTGGTGCGGCAGTGGGTTGAGACTTGGGGCGGGAACCGGAGGGTTACTGGTTCAAGTCCCAGCCCAGACGGAAACACAGAGTGTGGACTGGTGGCTGCAGGGGCCAGTACACCTCTAGGGCACTGCCGAGGTGCCCTTGACCAAGGCACCAACCCCCCACAACTGCTCCGGGTATGTTATGGGGCCCCTATATGTATTTGCATGTGTGTGTGTGAACGGGTAGAGAGCTGGAAACCTTGATAAGCTGGTATAGAAGATGGATTGGTGGATGTACAGGTGCACCTGACAAAGTATCCACTAATGGCGCATTTACACTGGTACCTACTCGCTTCCCTTCGGTTTTGGCACATTTACACTGGTACCTACTCGCTTCCCTTCGGTTTTGGCACATTTACACTGGTACCTACTCGCTTCCCTTCGGTTTTGGTGCATTTCCACTGGCAAAAAAGTACCTGGAACTTGGTACCCGGTACAACTTTTCCTACCTCCTCTCCTGTGGTTCCAAAAAAAGTACCTGGTCAGGTCGGAGCAGGTACTAAAATCTTATTGGTCGGAATCGTCACTGCTTTGTTGCGTCATCACTGAGCGGCATGGAAGCGTCTGTCTCCGTAAACACACCATTTTTAAATCTTCAGCAAACCATGCAGACGTGTTTGAAATAACAACGAAGAGAAATGTCATCTGTTAGAAATCCTGCCCCATGGACTCAGGACGAGGTGCAAATCTTTCTGTCATTAGTCGCTGATGAGAAAATTCAGCGGGAGCTGGACGGCACGGTCAGAAACAAAAGAATCGCATAAAAGATGACGTCACGAATGACGACCAGCAACACGGAGGAGGGACGATCCTCACCAATGTAAATGCAACCGAGGGGAGCCGATCCCGAGCGATCAGAGGCGAAGTGAAGCGAGTAGGTACCAATGTAAATGTGCCATAAAAGTACAAAAGGAAAGTAAAGAGGATGAAGATGAAAAAAGCAAGTATACATATACACAAATTCTTGCACTTAAACTTCCTATCTCCAGGTAAATGACTCTGTACACCTGGTGCCCAAGTAACAAATTCTGTTAACGACCAATCACTGATTTGAAGAGCTGAAAATGTGAAGCAAACTAAAAGTACAGTGTCTCATATTGCAGAAAAATGTAGGAACCATTTCATAAAAGTTTCTGATGCTCCAGATAAAAGAGAAACTCAGAGGAAGAATTAGAGATGGCTCTTGCTGGAGAACTGAACAAAGAGAAGGGACATGATGTGGCACCAGAATGACTTGTGCAAAAAAATGTAGTGACTGAGTATTTCATGATTGGAAATGACCATTTTTTTATTTACCGTATTTTCCAGACTATAAGCCGCTATTTTTTTCCAATGCTTTGAACACTGTGGCTTAAACACCGGTGTTTCTCATGTATCAGCGGCACGAAGCTCGTTAGCTTTTTACAAGCTAGCAAGCTCCGCGCCGCCGATACATTTAGCGTCGTCACGTCAGACTCGGTCAGAGTGGACCACATGAAACCGGTCAAATAAATTCAATAGCGGCTTATAGACAGGTGCGCTTAATAGTCCGGAAAATACGGTAGAGTTTTTTGAAGCCAGCATCTACTTGCCATCGGTGGTATTGCCCTGAGACCTGGTTGCTTTGTCCACTTCTATTTACAGTCTATGCACTAACCCCTAAAGGGATACCAACCAGATCAGCCTGCACATGCTGCTTGTAATGGAGTATTTTTTACAGTTTTTTACTGGTACTTTGGACCTCAGCAACAGTCATTTGCCTTTTATTTTTCATGTCCAACCAGAGTGCAAAGTGAGGAGCTGACGCAGGCTTTAGATAAATCTGGTGGGGCTTTTGCTTGGAATGCAGAGAGCAATCTTCGCTCTGTCAGTTTTGTTTACAGCTGCATTTATCTCAACAGCGATATCGCATCAACATCCATGCAGAGAGGGAGAGAGGCCCCGGGTTTGGGCTCAGCCGAACGATGATCCCGCGAGCAAACAATACGTCTGGATACAAGCAACTTTTGGAAAATACACAGCTGAGATTCCCACAGACAGCGCGAAGCTCGGTCTCTCCAAACACGCAAACACACACAATGTTGTAAATAAACTGGTTTGTGTGAGAGGGAAATGTGTTTATGCTCCAGCTTCAGTCGACCAAGGGAGCGTCACACACACACACACACACCAACACAGAGAGTCAAATATTAGAGTGGACAAGCTGTCACAATACATTTTCTGTTGCCAGAGATCACAACCGTAAAATCATGGTAATAACAGAGACCAGACGTACAACAGACTGTGGAAAAGACAAACTCTCAAAGACACAATTATAAAGGAGATGCAGTTTTTTGGCCCGCACAGTTTTGTAACAATTCCAGGTCAACACAACGTGACGTACAAGAACATTACAGCAAAACAAAAATAATGATTCCTGAACTACAAGGGGAACCACGTCCGAGTCTTGCAAAACACACTAAATTGCGAGTTTAAATGCTAATTTTCTTGGCCATCGTTTACTGTTATTTCTCATTAATCACAGCACGCGCACTCTCCCACATGCACGCAAAAATAACCGCACAATAATAAGAAGAAAGAAAGCAGCAGACAAGAGGAGGGGGAGATAAATGGGAGCTGTACAAAAGAGTTCGACAGCAGACTAAAAACACAAGTGAGCACAGACAAGATAAACAGGAGCAGCCTTGGCGGGGCGAGGTCTGGTCGGAGGCCGTCGGTGAAGCAGCCAATAGAAAAACAGTACGAGGAACTACAGACCGAGCCCTGGGAAACTTTACTCTGGATTATTCATGGGGTAACAAATCACTTATTTAGACCTTAATACAACCGTGATATCATCCTGCAGCCAAGCGCTACATGCACATCATCTTGGCTATGTTTGTTTTAATGTGTTCTCGGTACGGGATGGATCACAGTATCAGTTACCACAGTGGAAGGTGGGCTATCAATCACACAACAGCTTTATATAATATGGATTCAAGCTGCACAAGGCCACTGTGCAGAGCCTACATTTGTAAATAGCAGTGAGGCTTAACTAGACTATGAGTCAAGAGCCAAAGGTTCTACACACACACACACACACACACAGGTGCTTTGAGCTACTAATGTTAGCATGCTAACAAGGTCACTGAGACAATGCTAACTTGCTTTAGCAGAGATAATGTTTACTATGTTCAGCAGTTTAATACACAATTAAATTAAGTATTAACATTAGTACTATTGAGTTTGGTACATGATTAGCCTAGCTTAGCATAACAAGCCTAATGCCACCCTAATATTAGCATCATATTTACATACAAGTAGTTTCAGATTGGTTTACAAATATTGGTAACTATAACTATATCTCTGCTCAAATACCAGAAAAGAAAACATGTATGGACGACCACATCGAACAACTCTGCAATCACACGACTTAACGACATTAAACTGAGTCATCGACATACGTAAAAGTCTACAGTGACAGACTACAGTGACTGATAGTAAGTAAATACAAAGACGCAAATAGACAATAATTCTAAGTTTTAACTTGAGCGAAAAATTTGCATCGTGTGGTATCGCAAAAACCATTTCGTAGTAAGATTACCCAGCAGAGGAGCAGAAATAGAGGACAAGCTTATCATCACAGTCTGTGGTTGTCCGGAGCTTTATGACACGACTTTGAGTCTGTACCGGGATAAAATTAAGACATGGCATCGCTTTTGCCGCTTTTTGGTACTTCTAAAAGTAAAAGGCAGTGATGTTTGTAATCTTTTTCACTGTTGATGGTGGTCGTCATGGTTTCCGAATGCTGGGCTTTGCGGATGGAGTACTGCTATTGACTGTTGAGTGTGAATAATGACATATGCCGAAATCTTCAAAATCTGGCCAAGCATTTGGTGTGAAAACAGTTTCAGAGCAAATAGAGCAATTGTAAGGTTATCCCAGGCTCTTCCTGTTCACATGTGAGTGTCCTTGAGCAAGGCACTGAACCCTACACATTGCTCTTGATGTTAGCTAGCGCCAAGCATGGCAGCTGTGTTTCCATCAGTGTGTGAAAGTGTGTGAATGGGCATGGTGCAAAGTAAAAACTTAACTTTGTAAAGCTAAGCTAAGGTAAAGAGGTGCTACGTAGGTGCAGTCAATTTACCACTTACAATGATGTGTTTACCACATTTATGGTGATACACAAGTATGCTGAGTGCTGCTTATTGTGCTCTGTGAGGCGTCAGGCCAAAAAAAGATCGACCAACGCCAGCTTCCCCTAAACACAGAACCGGATTGTTGTGTAATGTTTTGATAACAGCTCTTTTCATTATCCCATCAGTGCATTTCATTGTGTCACAACAGGTGGAAAACCACATGGTGAGCATCCAGCCACACTGATGTTTTAATACAAATGAAGAAGCAAGACAGAGTCACTGTGTAAAATACACAAACAAGACAAATGTGGCTGCTGCAGTGTCAAACGTTTCCCTGTGATTGCATCGTCTTACACCAGCTCTCCTGCCCTCGCTGTGCTTGGATTCAGAAAATCGTAAAATATCTCTGGAAAAACTTGAAACACGCCCGCTATCATTTACATCATTAAGGTTTCCAAACACTTGGATGGCTCTTTGACATTGGCACTGGAAGCCTGTTAGAATTTAAGAGCGTTCGCTAAAACCTCAAAAACGATCCACAATCTTTCAAACAATCTCTGACAGCCGAGCTGATAACCTTCCAACTCAAACAGAGACGGTTAAACCTCCAAACAGATTTATCATCGGCACAACCCAGCCCTCGTCTTGGGCGTGTGACGGTCGTAGATCAAACTATAAACGACTTATCTGCGGCTAACTGACAGCTTCTCGAACATCATCACCTGTGGTGTTGTTGTTGTGACTAAAATGTCAGTGAGCATTAGTTATGAGCTCTGAAATTACTATATCAACAAAACATGATAATTTATAAGCCTGTAATTAAAGGTTCAGGATGAAATGATTCTTTAAAGTTTCATAAAAGTACAACAAACAGTCCCCCTAAGACCAGACATGTAGGTTTTTCCATGTTTTTATTTGTAATTGTACTTTTGAATGACAAGTATGTGAAACAAATGTAACTGTACTGTTTCATATTATCATATTATCCAAGCTCTACTGAGAAATCCTGAATCTTGAGGAGAATATTATTAATAGTAATATTGCGTGTTTACTATTGAAAGTGACACTTTCCTTTTTTTCTGTGCCACCAGTGTCACTTCCACATTACTGATACACGAGCAGTGGAAACAATCAGCAGTGAGGAGGTCTGCACTTCAGCCATGGTCGTGTTACAACAGCGCCCCCCGGTGGTGGTACATCCCTACTGTTTATGCAGATCTACTTCATACCTTCAGTGATGAATTCAGTGATTTCTAAGCAACACAATCTGGGAGCCAGTTGGGGAAAAAGTACAATCATGTACAAAAAAAAGACTTCGTATAAATCTATGGAAACATGTGAAACTGCACTGAAAATAGGTGTTTAATAGATTTAAAGATATGTCACACATGCAGGTGAAGAGCCACTTCTGATTGTCATTGAGAACTACTCAGTGTGACTTTTTTGGACTTCACTGATGCACACGACTTAAAACTCAAACTGGGTCGAGGGGTTTAAGAGCAGGAGAAGCGGCGTACCTGTTCTTCTTCGAGTGTTCGTCCTTCCCTTTCTTCACTCCAAAGATCCTTGTGATCAGAGTGCTGAAGAGGAGAGTGGAGGAGTTTCTCACCTGGAAAAAAACAGAGAAAACAAAGACAGCAGATAGTAAAAGAAGGAATTAAAAACCAGTTTAGGTAAACACTCAGATGCCAGGTTTTTTTATACTAAACAAATCCTGTGTTAATAGAGGTCTTAAAAAGCGTGGAGCTCAGACGACTCACTGCCCAGACAGGGGAGGTGAATCCCAGCACAGCGGCCTGCATCCCCTCCGAGACGAAGGGGATGATGTTCTCCCCCAGACGAGTGTCCCTGTACAGAGCCCGGAGGATGTTCAGGGCATGGACCTGTGGAGGTGGTGGAAGACAACATCTAACTCATATTCAAGACACGGATACTCAAAGAGCCTCTTCATAAGGTAACATATCACACCAGCACCCGTGGTGAGTGTTCAGGGAATGATGTCAATATGAATCATGCGTGAAGGAACCGGGTGGTCGAACCTGAGGCACGGTGGAGCTGTCGGTGTTCCTGTCAGCAGAGGGCATGGCCAGAGCGATCAGCTCTCTCATGGTCATCTTCAACAGACTGCAGCTGGACGACTTGGGCTCTGAGGAGAGGAGAGCCTGTGGAGGTGAAGCAAGAAAAACACATGTAGTCGGTAAAATATTCACCTAAATTAACCAAAAACTGGGGTGGCAGTGGCTCAGTGGGTAAATGACATGTAAATGACAAAGATTTCTTCTTCATCTCTTCACATATAAAAAAGTATGCACTGACAAATGGACCAGGATAAAAAGGCTTTGCACTACTCAGTTGCCAGTGCAGTAGCTGTGTGAAGCAATTGTAATTTCAGTGTCTGTTTAATGTGTAATGTTAACCAGCTTTATGAGTTGGAATTATTTTCCTTCTTAATGCTTTAAAGAGGGTTGGTTGTGTTTTGCTAGTGTGTGGCAAATAGTCCTACTCAACAGTGTAGTGATTGATATAATGGCCATGATCCGTAGTAAGACCACAGACTGTATATCAAAGTTGGCCATAGCGACCAAGTCTCAAAAGCGAGGCCAATTACAAAAAAATGTAATACCACTGACGGCCACTAGATGCAGGCTCCAAAAAACTCCACAAGCTCCATCCAGTTTATATACAGTCCGTGGAAAAGACAAACTGCCATACATTTTGATTTTATGACCAGGAAGGTCAGTTAATAGGAAATTTCAAGATATTTGAAAGTTGCAAAAACCATCACACTCCGTGGTCAAACTGGATCTCATGAACCCTGCTTCACAAAACAGAAGAGCCAAGAAGTTCATCAGCCTCACTTTAGATTACACATCCCAGAGTTTAAGCAGCAGACACATCTCAGCATCAACTGTTTGGTCAATCAGGTCGTTATAGTTGAATTGCTGCAGAGAAACTGCTGCTGAGAAAGACCAAGAAAAAGAAGAAAACTGCTGAGTCCAACAATCACAAACCTGGACTGATGTGTGTCCAGATGTGACAGCTTTGGTTTTGTGTGCTTGTGAGATGCAGAGAAGGTGAATGGATGGTGTGTGCCTGTGTGGTTCCCACTGTGAAGCATGGAGGAGGAGCTGTGATGGTGTTGGAGAGACTTTGCTGGTGACAGTGTTGGTGATTTATTCAGACCTCGGGGCAGCACTAAAGCAACACGGCTACCAAAACACTCTGCAGCGACACGCCGGCCCATCTGGTTTGTGCTTACTGGGGCAATTTTTCAGCAGGACAATGGACCGAAAACACACCTCCAGGCTGTGTGAGGGCTGTTTGACCAAGAAGCAGAGCGAGGGAGTGCTGCGTCAGACGCCCTGACCTCTACACTCACCCAACCCAAAGATATGAGGCAACGATCGAGCACTCTGCATTTGTGAGAAGTGCTTTAAGTACGTTGGAAAAGTGGAGAGGTTGTGTTGGTCTGTCAGTAGTTAAGAAATACAAAGCACAAACTAAGGCATAATCCAGCTGTACTGAGGGGACAGGATCCAATCCTCTGATCTTGGACAAAGTAATAAATAATCCTTTGTTTCTTGGGTAAATACGACTGTATACACAAAATGTAAGTGGAGTTTCAGGGGTGGAGTTGGTGGGCGTGGTAATGGTTTTGACATTATATTGAGATTATTACACATATTTACATGTAATTACTTGACATCACAAAATTAATCATGTCAAATGTGGTGAATTCATGTGCAAATGTACAATACCACCAACTAGATGCTAGTTTAGTGGACTAGTTTGATTGACAGGTTTGGTCTCCAATAATTGACAGGTGATTTGAAGGCTCAGGTGATTTGGGTCGAACCCACCTCCTCAATCCACCCTTTATATCCAAATATGGTCGCTACTGGGTCCAAATAACCAACAAATACGAAACTCCTGGCTTCAAAATTTGAGTCCACAAACCAACGGGTGATGTCATGTTAGTTTCGTCCACTCTGCAAAACAGTCTACGGGGTTTGCGCCTGACGGGTGTCATTGCAATGACTACGTCCATTTCTGATGTACGGTCTATAGAAAATACCCTACTGCTAAAAAAACAATCAAAAAACATTGAGATTTATTCAGCGCAAACCTCCACCTGGGCACAATGTAGCTGTAGTCATTTGTCCCTTGGGTAATACCCCATCCCAGCAAAAAAATATAAATAAATCATATAAATCATGAAGATCTGTTCACTAGCTGTTCCATGTTACTAACAGACGGACAAACAAACAAACCTTCTTGAAGGTTCAGTCGCTAACCTGCACCACAGTGGATTTTTAATCATATAAAACAAACACAGCTTTACAGTTATATAAGTTGTGTCTATACTGACAGACTGATGAATGACATCATTTGTATTTGCCATGAGTGTGAGTTGGGAATGTGGGAGTGAGGAGGTGACAGCACTCGGCTGCTGTGTGAGAAAGAAGTTATCTTAGTGTGGGAGCTGATGGGAGCCAGCTGTGTGTCGGGCCTGTGGGGTTATGGTAAAGGA
>OOFC01049290.1:0-11268 GCA_900323345.1 Pseudochromis fuscus | reverse complement strand
GTTCCTATGAACTCGTGCAGGGTAGGAGTGGAGGAAGGTAGCGGGAGGAAAAGGAGGACTAGCCTAGTTCCTGTGAACCAGTCCAGACCAGCGTGAGTGGAGATGCAGGAGCCAGCCTTCCCGGATCTGCCTCTGGTCTCTGTGTGAAGGAATGCAGCCCGGAGCGCTGCCAAGGTGTCGACTGCTGCTTCTGCCCAGACTTCCACCATTATCTTATCTTCTCTGTCTCCCCATCTCCCTTCATCCTTAGTCATACATCCTTGTTTTTATTATCTTCTCCTCTGTCTAGCTGCTCTCTCTCTCTTCAGGAAACACTGAGGATGCTCAGATGTAAATAATCAGCTGGTTTCAGAGTCAAAGTCGGGAACACGCCCCTAAATCTTCATCTGTTTGAAGCCTGATATCTTCTTAATGATGAAATGATTTTCAGATGGACCAGACCTCTGATGAGAAGAGATGACTTGAGCTAATGTAATGAATTGAAGAGTTTTTTTGGAGCCAGCATCTAGTGGCCATCAGGAGTATTACAGGTCTAGTTTTTGAGACTTTTTTGCTTTGTCCATTTCCATATACAGTCTCTTGAAGTAATGGATATAAGGCAGCTCAAGGTAACGTAATGAAAAGTAAATATGTTAAAATAGATGGTTAAAAGTACTGCAAAAGTTAGATATCATGGTTGAAATTTAAAAAGTAAAAGATAAACACGACTCTCATCAGATCCAAACATCTAACATCAACATTATTTCATGATTGAAAGTCAGCTGAAGTCAATTGGAGGCAGAATTCACTTTTAAGATCCAGTTGCTTCATCCATTTCTATAAACAGTCTATGGTCCTGTGTCAGGTATGACATTGAAAAACTCTCTATCTACCCATCTACCCACACTGAACACGACTTGATTACATGATAAGTGAATGGGAAGACGCAAGTACATGCAAATTCCCGTCAAGCTGCGCCAGGCAACGTGAAAAGACACGAAAGTTGCATCACGTGAGTTGAAAAAGTTTCAACTCGAGCGACAAATTCACGTCACATGGTATCGTCATTTCCCCAACATCACTGAACAGCAATGGAGGACGAGCTTATTGTCGCCGTCTGTGTCCGTCCAGAGCTTTATGACAAAACATTAAATCTTTATGAAATATTATTCTTGAACTTCAACAACAAGTAAAAGCAGCAATATTGGCGATCTCGTTCATTGTAGATGGCGGAAGTGGTGGTCGCCGCGGTTACCAGGAGGAGTGCTCCTACTGGCTGTTACTCGCGTGTAGTGAAATTGGCAGTACACGAGTACTTGTGAGGCTAAAATTCACGTAACGTTCAATGTGAATCTGCTGTTAGAAAGTCAGAGTCGGGACTTTTTTTAAAACCTGGAAATGAAGGATTAAATCTGGCTAAATTCAGCTCTCCTTGTCTGGCACAAAGACACAAAAACAGCAGAGTGGGTGAAGTCAGCTGTGCAGCCTCGTACCCAAAACCCACAAGAAAGAGCCAACCCTCAGCTCAAAATTACTGCTGTGATAAAACATGAACTCTGTCATGTCTAGTTTCAGTATCAGTAATCAAAGGAAGTGGGGGGGCGAGCTTCGGCTTGAATAATAGACTGAGGCAGTGGAGTCAGAGGTTACAACACATTGTTAGAGGTGTGTGGGACTGGTGATTACTTAGAGGGGCAACCAGAGGACACTGTGTGTGCATGTGCATGTGTTATATCAGTGTATGTGTGTCAGTGAGGAAAAAAAGGCAGATTGATTAAGAAAGTTTTTCCAGCATGAGTGCTCCACTGGCATGTCAGTGTGACTGCACTATCTTTGGGAGTAAATGGGAAAACAAAACCACACACAGGGTTTCTATCACTATGTCCACACAACACATTCTATATATGACCTACATTCTGACGACTAATTATAATGAATCTACTGTCATAGATTATTTAATCCACAAATATGCAGAAAATTACTCTACAACAAGCAAAATCCCTTCAGTCTCCTACTGAAAGTCTTCAATGGACAAAGCGAACATGAAGTCACCTGTTAGTTGGTGAATTTTGAAGACAGGAGGTTACGTGAAAGTCACCATGTTGGTTTTTTGGAGCCAGAAGTGACCATATTTGGATATGAAAGGAGGAGTGAGGAGGCGGGTTTGACCCTTGAACCTGAGGACACCGTCCAATGTGTATGACACTCAACTTCAGGTCTAGTCTCATTGGAGGCATCGATAGACGAGCCTCCGAACCATGTGTAAATCATTGAAGACCAGATCTGTCAATCAAACTAAACACACCCCCAAATTTTCCTCTTTTTGAAGTGTAACAGTACGTTCACACCGGGTGTGACGCGACTACACAGTGAATGCAAAGACACGCAAGTTGAACAAATTTGTGTCACATGGTATCACGAACACCAGTGAGCGCTGGGATTCCCAAACATCCCCAAACAGAAATAGACAACAAGTTTATCGTGGCTGTCCAGAGCTTTGAGACACGCCTTTGACCTTCAGAGAGGACTTCACAACAGGTCAAAGGCAGCAATATTTGCGATCTCATTCATTGTTGAAGGCAGAAGTGGTAGTTGCCGTGGTTTCTGGCAAGAGTGCTGCTATTGGCTGTCACCACGTGTGACGAAGTCGCTTCACATTTTGTGACAGCGGCCGTATTTGCCCAAGTACAAAAGAGACGAAAATTTGCTTTCCATCTGGTATAAATGCAGCTTAAGACTGAAGTCTGGTCAAGAGACCTGTCAATCAAACTAATGCCACCCCTAAATCTTCCTCTTCTCTCAGCCTAATATCTCCTTAATGATGAAATGATTTCCACATGGACCAGATCACTGAGAAGAAGAGTCGACTTCAGCTCATGACATCAGAAAGACTTGTGAGAAACAAATGTCTCTACTGCCTCTAGTGGCTGTCGGTCGTATTGCACTTTTTTACACATTGGCTTCAATTTTCAGACCAGGTGTCAGGTGCCTCCATCTTTAATTCAGTCTATGGTAGCTCCACAGGACGTTTTGGTTTTACTTCACTTGGCTGGGTATTAAAATGTGTTGTTTCAGCCACAGTAGGCAGTTTTATTTTTGTTTTTGGCCAGAAATATTTCAAGAGCCACTGCAAGTTACTGCAACTAGCTGGTGAAAACAGCAATACCATTTAAGCCAACAACTTCCTGTTCAATGATGCTACCAAATCTCTTAGAAACACAAGCCACTAACTGCTAACATATTTATAAAAATGAGATGATAAAGCCAGCATCAGGAGTATTGCACTTTTTTTTATCTCCAGTTGCTTCGTTCATGTCTCAACACAGTCTATAATCTTGTGTCAGGTATGATAATGGGAAAATCTCTGTGTACAAATGAAGCAACAAAGGGTCACTGTGTCCAGAGAGGGTTATATTTTCATAGCGACTGGGTGAACCACTGTGGCCACACACTCAGAGAAAACTAAATCAGAGGAATGTGCTGTTTACTGACAAGAGTCTGCATCTTTTGACTTTTGAAGTGGTTGAAATTCAAACACTGAAGCTCTCGCCAGCACTCGAACTCAACAGCCTGACTCCGGCATCAACACTGGACCCTCCGGATACTTTTCAACCTCCTCTGTTATGATTGAATGTCACACACCTGGATGTAGAAGGGGATCCCGGCGCTCCGTCGTGTGGCGCAGAGTTTCGAGGACGGGTCGCTGGATTTGACCTCCTCCAGAACCTCGGAGAGCCAGCGGGCCGGCAGCTGCTGCAGGGCCCGACTTCCACTCCTTCAACAAACACAACAAAACAACACGGTCATAAATAACAGGGGTGGATAACGCATTCATACAGCTAGCTAAAATGATGGCTAACAGGTGAAGCTGTTATTAAATCAGTGCAGATAAACACTTTTAGCTAGCACTTTCCACTTGTTTTTCCAAACTTTAAGCTTGATATTTTAACTGTTAATGCATATTTGTGAGCTTTATGTGATTTTACTTTTAGTAAACTGTCAATATTTGCATTCAAACATGTTCAGGTGCACACGATTAAACTGTAATTTCAAAGTTGAGCTCATTGAAGGAACCTCCTGAGTTCAAGTGTCCTTACAACACAAGAGTTACAGTTGTAAACTAACCTTCCGGCTAACACAGGATGATTTGTTCACCATAATAAAACACACACAATAGAGCACTGAGTACCTGTATTGGCATGTATGCATTGAAGATTGAAAGTTATCCCGCCCACTGCTGAACTTAAAGCACACACAATAAATCCAGTGTGTTTCTTGTAACATAAAACATAAGGTTGTTCACACATCACACAGTAGCTGCGAATAATTATATTTGTTTGAATCCACTTTGACAGCCAGATGGACCTCACACTAGGTTTCCATGAAATGTGCCATAAAAATCACACTTCAAAAGTGTCTGATGAGTTATGAACCATAATGCACTGTGCTCGGTTAGTGTTAAATACTCCACAGTGGTGGTGTCAAAGTAATAATCCTCATAAATCCATCTTCACCGTACGAGTCATATTCTCACATCCAACAAGCAGAAATGTATCATATGACGTTGCTTAATTCATCACCTGCTGATCTAATGCTGCAGGTTTTATAAACAAGCATTAAGGATATGATGTGAAGCAGCTCAGACACACACACACACACACACACACACACCCCTAGAAGAAACCACTGTAGGAAGCAGCTGTTTAACATGAGCCAGTGGAGCAGAGAGGACGGATTAAAACAATCCAGCGTGAGGGGAAAAGAGCGAGGGCGTAGTACTGCTGCACAACACAGTGCACTTCATCACACACACTTGACACGACAAGGACACACACATACACACTGACAAACACATGCAGTGAGGTATACTGTATACTGTAATCTAGTGCTGTCAACCAGGAACATTTAGGTCCAGATGTTCTTCTGCGCTGTAACAACTGTAGGTTGTTTTCATGGTAGCTAGCTAACATGTAGCTAGCTAACATGGAAGACAAACAGTTAGAGCTGAAAGAAAAGAGTAAATACTTCAAATAGAAAATAGTTATTAATGAAGAAATGTGGAAATACTAAAAAGTAATGAGTAACTGTTAAAATAGTAAAGTAAAAGTAGTTTAGCTTATTAGTTTATTTGTCAGGGACCGTGTACAAATACATTAATCTTTCAAAGAAAAGATGCTTTGTTCCAGATTTAGCTAAAGCTAACTTCCATCTGCAGTCCCCGGGCACATACAGTTCAGAATAACAGCTGAAATAGACACAGTTAAAAGTTATGGATGAATGTTAGAAGAAGTGATGAGTATAGACATATAGATCTAACTTAGTCAAAATATAGTAAATAGTTGAAACCAAGTGATACAAGGTTGAAATATTTTATATAAGACAGAGATAAATGACAAAATAGCTAAAAGTAATGGACAATGGTTGTAAATAAGCTGAAACTAAGTTAACATGGTATCTAAATAAGTAAAAGTAATGGGTAGAACTAGGGTTTAGACAAAATAGCTTAACTAACAGATAAAAGGTTGACACATAATTAAAAGATATTATAGTTTTAACCCAACATTTTGTTGTTTTTACCCAACATTTTGTTTGTTGCTGTTGTTTTTTACGCCCTGCTTCCTGGTTTAAAATAACCCAGCATTAGTTAGTACAGTATTAACACTGTTCTGGTTTAAAACACTCAGCAGTTGTTGGGGTTGAACTAAAATAATGAATAAAGCCAATATCTGAAAGAGATAGTTGGAAGTAGAGGATAAAATGTAGTAAAAGTAGCTTTTAATAATAAGAGAGGATGTTAAAATAGTTAAAAGTGTTAACCCTTTAAATCCGAGCCTGATGTCAGCAACAGGTCTGCATATACGTCTTTGGATTACCATAATTATGTCACGGTTTGCGCAATCAGAAAAATTCCAATGGTTCCTGAAAGCTGAGATGTTGCACTTTAGAGTTAATATGGTGTCTTTACGGTAATTTCACCAGCGTGTCTCTCAGAAGCCGCAAAACAGCTGATTTACTATATACTACGTGTTGTAAGAGTAATAACAGTGACGATGAAACAAGAATAGCAGAAAAACACAAAAACGGATTTTGAGTTTAGAGTGTTACTGAACAAAACACTGCAACTGCACATGGATGTTAGATTGTGCGTGTTAAATTTGAAATTGAAATGAAAATAAGGATAAAAAGTCCAGGTGGAAATTTGAAGGCTCAGGTGTTAAAGGGTTAAAAAGTAATGGATAATTCTGCGAGTCTGATCCAAACATCGACAGCTCAACTGAAAACCCACCCTAATATCATCAACAGTAAAATAATATGTGGCTTCAAAACAATTGAACACATTTGGACTGTGATGGGTGGGTTCGATGACGGGGTGACTGAGTTCATCTGGCAACAAAGAAAAAAAGGAGGAGGTTGGGAACCAGTGCTGTAAACAATCAGAGTTATAAATGCACATGTCCAAGCGGGGGAATTCAGTCAAAGAGATAATAAAAAAAAAAGGAAAGTGAGGAGAAATGGAAAGAGTGAAGGAAAGAGAAAAGTGGGAAGGATGAAGAGAGAGACAAAGAGACACAGTAAGAGAGTGCAAACACAAGTGGAACACAGCAAAGCCAGATCCCAGGGCAGAGCATCAAAAGGCTGCGGCTAAGCACCCCGCAATCAACACCCCATAACCCAGCACACGGCCTGCATACCATCCACACACTGCTCTACCCCTCCTGAAAACACACACACACACTCGCAGTAACTCCTACACACAACCACGAGAATGTCGCCCTCGTCACACACACACACACACACACAGAGGAGAGAGGCTGGTTTCTGCACCAGAACAAAACAAGAGAGTTTTGTTTTAACTGCTCAGCGCTGGGTGGTTCAAAGTCAACACGGCTGCGACGGTTTTGTGGTTCGTCACCTGCCGCAGGGCCGAAGACATTTTCCACAACCCGCCATTGAGGAAAACAGGGAGGTACGAGAAAGTGAGAAATTCTTTCATGTCCGTCAGAATTAAAAGATTGTTGTTTCTTGTGTTTCTTCCTTCCCCTCGGGGGGAGAGCGGACGGATTATTTCCATGAATAGCAGGAGTGATGAGGAGTCATATGACACCACAGCAGCAAAGTTTAATGTTGCCCCCACAGAGGCCTAATCAGTGTAGTGCTGTTCAGTCAGAAGCTTTGAATTATACAACGGACATGAAGTTTTTTAATATGCTTTTGTTTGACAATATTTTGGCCATAACTTAGTAAATGCTTGTGCTGATTTTCTCTACAATGTGATCAGTGACATAATATTTAAATTGATCATGTAGAAAAGGTTATTGTATTGTTCTAAAGTAGATCTACAATAATCTACAATCGCCAACAATTAGAATCACATTTTCCTCTGTTTCCATCGTTAGCACAAAGCTAAAGGCTGCTAGCTTAACGTTAACATTACAAACCAACAGTAGTGTCAATGGTGTCATTTTAACTCACATATGTGATTGTGAGGAGGCAAAAAATGCGCATGTACCAGGTCATTAATTAACATGACGCATGGTATTTTTTGCGTACACAACCAAAATGCAAAAAGTAGCACTTGTACTTAAACAGGAAGTAATCTCACAGCGATGTTGCCAGGTGTGGTCGCATCGTCACTACCAAAGCTTGTGCTCATTAACATATCTGGCAACCCACAATACAGCAGGAGATACTCTCACAAAGTGTTTGTAGATGGACGACGACAAGTTTTTTAAATACACAGTCCACCTCCAATAAATAATAATATTGTCAGGCTAAGCTAACAAGGTCCCACAGACTGTATATAGAACGGATGAAGCTAATGTGACAACATCTTGAAGTCAGCAGTTTGGTATTCGAATGTGGCCATGTTGGATTTTTGAAGCCAGAAGTGACCATATTTGGAAATGATGGGAGGAGTGAGGAGGTGGGTCTAACCCTTGGGCCTGAGGACACTGTCAAATGTGTATAAGACTGGACTTCAGATCTAGTCTCATTGGAGATGACCCACACGACTAAATATTCCTGTTTTTGAAGGCAACTACATTTCTTTCTTTTTTTTTAACTGAATTGGAGCAATTTTTTTGAGCCAGCATCTACCAACTATTGGTGGTTTACACTATTTGGCCTTATTTTTGAGACCAGCCTGCTTCATCCATTTCTATATACAATCTATGCAACACCCTGACTCTGTAATAAACAAAAACGAATAAAAGATACTCTAAAAAAAACCTCTCTAAACAATGTTTTCTAGCATTGTGAGGTGACACATTGTCTTCCTTTATAATCAGCAGGTCTGTTTTCTTTCACGCCTCTCTGCTGGTCGTCCACAGGGCACCAGATGATGAATAAATCCAATTACCCAGCCTTGATGTAATTACGGTACATTATACGTGAGGAATGATACGAGCCCACTTGCTAATTACAAGGCGCACTGACACTCAGCGTCATGATAGAAGCTTAATGCCAGTGGCAGTTTACACACTGTATTACCTTTCCGCCCCCTTTGCCCCCAATGTGAACGCACACACACCTGCACAGCATGTCGGTGAGGCGTACAAAGCCCACATAGGCCAGTTCAAAGGCGCCACGATGACGGGACTGCAGCAGCTGCTGACGGAAGTACAGGCCGACCCCCTCCACCTGCAACAGAGGGAAACACACAGGGAATCAGACACAACTTTATTATTTTTACCCTCAGACAGAAAGGGTGTAAAGGTCAAAATGACATAAGTTTAGTCAAAACAATCATCTGTGGGAAGACAGACTTCTCACCACCTGACACTGTAGCCATGCAGGCAGTGAATCAGTGCATCAGTCCAGACTGGCTGAGCCGCGAGGGACAAGGACGACGTGTTCACTACAAAACAGCAGCTTTTAGTCACATGATCGTACTGAGAGATAATTTCTCATCATTTGACTCAATGGCTGATATGTCACTGAGACCAATTATTTACATTAGATCAGAGGTCTACCATCAATGATTTAGCTGCTGTGTAATGAGGTAGCAACTGATTATTACTTTGATTGTAGATTAATTTGGAAATTACTTTTTATTATTGATAACTCAGCCATTTATATCACTTAGTTTATACAATGTCCATCACAGAGGCAGGTGAAATTAATCACCAACCAAATACAGAGTAGGTGACATGCAAAAAAAGGTCTGAATTTAACAGGCTGAAATATTAATAATTAAATTCTCATGTGTGAGTTTTCAGTTGACATAAGATTGTTGTAAAAAATAACATTGTACTTAACTAAACACACTGTAAAGTCACTATTAAAAAAACCCACTCATGACGATTGTGGTCAGTTTGTTAGCAACAGGTGCTACCAAACATCTGTGCTAGTACTTGAAGTAATATGGACTAAGCATCATTCCCCACCATCACCTGGTAATCACTGGTTATAAACAGTAATAAACTCTATGATCACAAACCAGAACCTCTCATAAACCCAGACCGTGCAAAATCCATGACCTCAGTCTTGACTGTAGGGGTGTATAAGAGACGGACGTAGGCACTGTGTCGTCACCTGTTGGTTTGTTGACTCACATTTCGAAGCCAAGAGTTTGTCATTTGAACATTGCCATTTGGGGCCAGATGTGACCATATTTGGATATGAAGTGAGGAGAGAGGAGGCGGGTTTGACCCTTGAATCTGAGGACAGTGTCCAATGTGTACAAGTCTGGAGTTTGGAGCCTCTAAACCACCTGAAAATCACTGGCGACCAGAGCTGTCAATCAAACTAACCATGATTTTTTAATTGAAGTAAACAGGAGGCAAAGCTTTTTGGATCCAGCAACCAGTGGTCATTGATGGCATTGCACCTTTTTAGCTTTTCTGCACTGACCTAATCTTTTAGTCCTGTGGCCATCTCCATATTTTATACATATATCATAAAGGTTGACTAGTGCATGCTACCTTGCGTGACAGCACTTATAGTCTGAGGTATAATTACCCTTAAAAAACCTCTGAGTGGCCATTTTTATATACAATCTATGGTGTTGACCGACAGTCTTAGTGAGCAGTGTTGTGGTGGAGCACCTAAAACTAAATTAAATCATGAATTCTCTACATTTCACATGACTCATTTGGTAATGTCAAGCTATTACATTTAAGTACACGTAATAATCTCGATACACCGTCAAAAAAAATTACCACTCTAACCAACTCCACCCCTGAAAATGACATAATTCAACTCATGGCCAACAAATACTGAATCATAGTGGCTTCAGGAACAATGTCCCTGAGCAGCTTTGTCATTTCAACAGAAAATTATTCATCGACTCATAAAAATTCCAACTGAAAGAACAGATTCACTGCATTACCTAATCCCACTTTGGCCTTTCCTCCAGTTGGCAAATCGAAGCTGTAACAACGGCTTGTTTTAGAGACGCCACTTAGTTTTCGTCCAGTGAGCGTCGGGCATGTCAAGCGTGAGAGCGGCATGTCAGTAGCGTGACAAGTGTGTTCAAATAAGGATGCTGAGACATCCGCATAATGGCCACCGTCAGTAAAACCATCCAGTTAGTAATAGTGTTAGCGACATTATTCTAACTATACACACACACACAGCCGAACGCTGTTTCTGTGGCAGTGTGTAAACTGGTGAGTGTGTTGCAGGTGAGGCGGCAGGGCGAGGCGGACGCAGAGCTCCAGTGCCCTGTCATTAGGGCTGTGGTATCACCGCCACCACAGAGGCAGCCAGGCCCCGACTTAGTCAGGGGTGGCATGGAGGGCACAGGGAGGGGGTGGCAAGGCCCCGGAGCACAACAACAACAACAGCAAAAAAAAAAAATCTGTGTGAAAAGGGAAGAAAAAAAAATCTCAACAGCCCCTTAGGAGACGTGGGGTTAAACACAACATCTAAACTAACACAGACAGAGCCCCACGGATGAACCAGAAATACACCCGTCACTGTAAACTGCAACCCTGATGTAACCGGGTGGATGGTTTGTAAAACAGCAGGAGAATGTGATGAAACAGAAAATACACATGAATGAAAAATGTGTAAAATGAAAATATCCCAAACAGAATAAAAAGGAAAGACGTAGGGCTTAGACAGCCTGTTTCTGGCCACATGACTGGTCAGTAAACTCCACTGACCTAAAGTGGACTAACTTAAACACCAAAGTACGGACTGAGTAAACCGCAGTGGTACCAAGCCCAATGACTTATCACATCAGTGGCCGGAGTGGACTCCCAGCACAGGCCTGACCTCACCGGGGTAAAAATGGCAGCGACAGTCACCGTTAGATGGCCCGTGGCTGCCGGAGCCCAGACCGCT
>OOFC01049288.1:36451-62362 GCA_900323345.1 Pseudochromis fuscus | reverse complement strand
ATTAGTTATCCAATTATTCGATTAATCGATGGAATAATGGTAAATGGAGTACATTTATATAGCGCTTTCATGACCTTAGCTAGGTCCCAAAACGCTTTACAAGGCAACTCATTCACCCATTCACACACCAATGGCTACAGAGCTGCCATGCAAGGTGCTAGCCACCATTGGGAGCAACTTAGGGTTCAGTGTCTTGCCCAAGGACACTTCAACATGTGGACAAGAGGAGCCGGGGATCGAACCCATGACCTTACGATTCACAGGTGGCCCACTCTACCACCTCAACCATGATACTGTGTCTTCACATCATCGGGGTTTTTTCCACACTGATTTGCAGCAGTTCAGGAAAACAATGCCAACCTACAGTAAAGAGTGTCAGATCAACATGAAAATCAGAGTACTTGCACAGTGCTGAAGGTAAGACTGCTGTGATTACACCAGGCTGGAGATAGCTCTTTCAGTTTTTTAAGGTTTCACATCAGTTGGGATTTCTACTGTCCCACAACTGTTGGGATCATAAAACCTTTTAAAACCTAATGCACAGTTAGCTAAAAACCATCTTCAAAGTGCAAACACTGTGGTGTTTCTTATTCCATCAAAAAACAACATTTTGACAGTCCATAGTTTTCAAACCTGCAGAAAGTAGCAGACATTTTAATACGTGTCTCAAACAAACAAATAAAAAAGATCTGGTTGCACCCGCCACTAAATTGTTACATCATCATAATGAAAATCACAGCCTACAAACAAGGCAGACAAAACCTAAATATAACAAATGCATCTGCTGCACCTAAAAATAGCCACTGAAGGCATGTTGGAGCTAAAGTGTGTTGTGCAAGTTCACACTTCTCAAAAGATAGTTTGTTATCTTTATGTAATGTTGCATGAATCCAGCCTTTTTCTGGGGCAGTGAGCACAGTCCACAACATCTGGATAGCTGCTATACTGAAAGCTGGGCCGAGCTACACTTGTCACTGTCAATACACACTGTGGCTGTTGGGATGTTATTTCTGACATATGTAGAGAGTTACCTGTTTCCCACTGGACCTACATCACACACAACACTGTAGACTTTACAGCATAGAAGCAACAAAGCTAATGTGATGTCACCCGTTGGTTTGTGGACTAATTTTGAAACCAGGAGTGTGGCATTTGAAGGCGGCCATGTTGGTTTTTTCGAGCTAGAACTGACTATATATGGATATAAAGACAGGAGTGAGGAGTCAGGTCTGACCCTTTTTCTGAAGCCAAACATCTACGTAATGATTAAATGTTTTTCTGATTGATCACCAGAGTTGACTTCAGGTAATGACATCACAATGACTTGTTGGAAAAATGTATTGACTGAGTAAGTAAGGATGATTTTTGACGTCAATTAGAGTCAATATCTAGTGGCTGTTGTTAGTATTGCAACTTTTTCACTTCCCCATTGACCTAATTTTTGAGACTTGGCTGTTTTGTCCATTTCTATGTACAGCGTATGTACAACACTCTCATTCTTTAGGTGCAAATGCAAATGTTATCATAAAAAATAAGAATAAATTCAATAAACAGGCTCTCAGAATTTGTCCATGTACAACACTGAAACTAAACAAAAGATAAAATATCATGAAGGAAGTTGTTGTGCTGGGTTCCTCCCAAAAGCTACAGTACAATCATCAGAGGGACAAACAAGACCCTCACGTATTAAAAAATCCAATTAGAAACCGTCCATCCAAACAGCTTCTGAAACTATCAAGTCCATCAGCATCGCAGTGGCAACAGGGGGAGCAGGGAAGCCCAGACATCCACAGCTTCTTCCAGCTGCTCCCAGGCATCCCCATCACCAGATGCCCAATTCACCCATCCTTCGCAAGGTTGGCCGTGCCAGGTAGACCTCCAATGGGAGGAGACCAAGGGGGCGTCAACCAGCTCCCCTAAATGTTAAGGAGCATCCTCCTCTGTGGCTTTACCCCTCACCCTATCATACGGTGTGGGGCCTGACAACTTCTTTCAACTGCTTGTATGTGACCTTCTTCTTTTGGTCATCACCCAGCTGTTCATGACCATAGGTGAGGGTAGCGATGTAGACCCACCTTCGTCTTACAGCTCAGCTCCATCTTTACTACTGTTACATCCAGATATCCTGTTATGTTCAAATATGGTCACTTCTGGCTTCAAACAACCAATATGGTGATGTACATATACCGATCTCCTGGCTTCAAAACGTGAGTCCATAAATCAGTAGGTGAAGTCACGTTAGCTTCATCCATATACAGTCCAACCAGTTCCAACCATCTCGTCTTACCTCCTCTCATGAAAGCCAAACACTGGCATTAGTTGATTTCGTGGAAAACATATTTCCCAAACTGTGCATCGAATAGGAATTTACCTTGAAGGACATATAGTTGGTCACATTGTGAATGGTCTGACTAAAGTGCAAGTGTGTGAACCAACCATCTCCACTTCAAGTGACCACAAACATTTTTAATTTCTTGCATCATCAAATAATAACTGACGATAAGATAGAAGCGTGAAGCACAAACCACACATGACCTATGTGCTGAGGTTGTCAAATCCGTTATGCTTCAAAATGTCACAGAGTACTGTGCAGTTCAGTCCCAGTTAACTCTAATGGATCAGCGTTTGTTGACAGAATAAGATGTCACGGAGATAATGTGCCATTTCCATTGACATCCAGCTTGTGCGGCTGCTCTGCTTCATGGCAGGAGTCTTGTTGGTGGCAGCAGGGAGGGTCAGTCCACTCCCAGCACGCTCATCAAACCACTCACATCAAACCATAAAACCAGGACGACTCTCAGGCTTTTAAGAGGAAAATGCTCTCAGGAATGCTTTGCAATCCATTTAATGTAATGACTATGAAACGCACACACACAGTGTTATATGAGAGCAATTCTACAGAAACTAAACAAGGGTATCCACAGGGTGCTGGGAAGAAACATCTCGAATCCACTGAGAGCTTTGGCAAAGCTTCAAGCTACATAATCTACACTGCGAGCACAGATGGTAATGGTGCAGCGTCGTGTTTAAATGAGAGGCTGAAATCACCTTCAAAGCAACATGTGTATTTCTTGGAGTTTCCAATAGAAACCCAGAAATGGTTTTATTAAGGGAATTTCAAGCATCGGCTTAATTAGGCGACCTTGAGTCGACATCAGAGGGTCCACAGCAATTGACCACTTCTGTTTTATCTCCATCTTTGATCGGCTGCCATCGATCTCAGTTGCCTGGTAAATGAGCAGGGGACACCATTTATTCTGCGCCCTCTTTCATGGGATATAGATCAGTCATCTGGGGTCGTCTGAGTCGGCCTCCCGGTGAGATCTGACTGAGGAGATACAGGGGAAGAGCGATAAAGTGAGGTGGCTCCAGGACGGGAAAGACTTTCCTTTAGAAGTGATGTGGTTCAGAAGATCCCAAACTTCATCTTCAGTTTTTGCCTCTCAGAACAAAGCAAAACGAACAATTCAAGAAAACGGAGAATCCTAAATTATCTCTTTTTAACTTAGTTTCAAGAAACAGTTTTTGTTTGAGGATCAGTGGGCTTGGTTTTTAGTTTAAACTTCAGATTGAAACTTATGATTGTCACACAAACATAACAAAAAGAAAGCTGCGTTTTTCTTTTTTCAAGGATTTAGCTCATCTTAAAACGTCGTTCCTAAAATATTAAAAGTTATGCACAGTCGTGGAAAAAATGATTAGTTAAGCAATCAAGTAGTAACTCCTGTGTGTGTCATGTGACTAAAACAGATGCCTAAAAGCTGTTTATTTTTACCACAGCTATTGATGGAAGAACTTAAGTGACTCTGGTTATTATCAAGAAAACCTCATGAGCTATTTTTGTTGTTATCATGATATTTATCCAAACACATGTACCTTTAGTTGTACTGTGCATTAAAAGGAACAGCAAAACATTGTGATCTCATAACTTACTCCATGTGTTTACCTGACAATACTGTAAAATACAAATATGATTCTTTCCACCCAGAAGCAACAGCAGGAGTAATGTTGTTTTAATGGGGCAGAAAGTGACTGAGGGAGTTTCAACATGAGATCAGTGTTTAGTATTGTTCATTGACAGTTGTTTGCATTTACAGGGAGGTCTTAAAGGGACATGAAGGAAAAAAAATGATTGAGATCCCTACATCATATTTGTGAAAAGTGAAAAATAGACCAATTTCACAGCTGTTTTCATCCACATCATATTAGACCATATCCCAAACCACTATACTTAGACCAGTCATATTTGGACAAGATTATCATGGAGTCTCCAGACAGGGTTAATAATAATAATAATGAAAATATATTTATTTATTTACTGTATTTTCCGGACTATAAGCTGCACCTGTCTATAAGCCTCTATTGAATTTATTCCAACAGTTTCATGTGGTCCACTCTGACCGGGTCTGATGTGACGACGCTAAATGTATCGGTGGCACGGAGCTTGCTAGCTTGTAAAAAGCTAATGACTTTCGTGCCGCCGATACATGAGAAACACCGATGTTTAAGTTCAAAGCGTCGGAAAAAAGTAGCGACTTATAGTCCGGAAAATACGGTAGTAATAACTTTGGTTTGCAATAATAATTGTCAATAAAGTAAATCCATCATATTCTCAATAAAACTGTCAGACAACTAACGGTCATGTGCGTTTGTGAAGTTTTGTTTAGTTTCGGTTGATGTCAATACAAGTTTCAGGAAATGTCATGAATTAGCTTTTTCCTAAACTGTTGTATTTACCATAATTGATTCAAATTAAACTTTATTTTTCTTATTTGTAGGTATTTATTTATTTATTTATTGACAGTGGAATATGGTGTAAATGCAGTAAATTCTAACTAGGCCAGGTCTTTACAGGAAGCTAAAGAAACGACAAAGTGTTTACCTCATCACGTGATGTCAGTATCTGTGTGTGTAGCAAAGTGTGTGTGTGTGTAATGTTGTGGTATGTCAAAGCCAGCAGACATGCGATTGTGCCCATGCAGGTGTCTGCACTGAGCTGATAGTGCTCGCAGTTTGAGCCTGCGACACAACTGCACGAGCAGCTTTTAAACCATGATTCAGACGAACCAAGTCGCACTATTATCTAAAACCCAGGCGCACGCTTCGCCTCTCGCGCACCCGCGTCACATCCTGCCAATCGACAGGTCGAACTTTTCAAAGAGGCTTCCCATGAAGATGTGCTTTTTCCTTCCCCCCTTGTCGATCCCTTTCTTCTCACACTCTCTGCTTTCTAGTCCACCGGCATTCAAAAGGAAGCTGATGTTCAAAGAACTTCCTGTGCTTTAAATGATTGAAAACTGCAACAAAACACCAGCAAGTCGGGCTGAAGCTGGCTGACATTATCTGTTAGTGTCAACGAGTGCATCAGCAGCACTGCAAGATAAAAAACTTGCTTCCAAATAGTCAGCTTGTTTGAAATGCAAAAGGGAGAAAACAGGTTTAATTTCATATGAGCAACAGTTTCAAATGAGTTGCACTGTTGCTTTTGTAAAGTCTGATTCATGAGACTTGCTCAGCATGTAAATATCTCATAAACATACCAATTAGATCAGTTAGTTTAAATATGAAATGATGCAGGACCTCGTTTTCTGGGTGTTTTGCATCGATAAGCCACATTTTGAAAGTAGTGACTTATTATTTGATCTTTCTATGCTCACTATGTATAAGTCATTTTTTTCACCTATAATATTTGGATTTTTTTTTTTCTCTAAAAACTGATTGAAAAGAAAACCGTGAAGATAAGGGCTGTGAAATTTCTGCACCACAGCAGTGACTGGCTGAACCCAAGGAATCGACGGGTGGTCTCCGTATTACTGAGTCTGTTTTCTTTCTCCCAGACTGTCCGTGGAGAGCCTCATTAGCCGGTGTGACTCAGAAATTCGTTATATTTTGGTTCACGGGTAAAAACAGGGGGAGGTGAGATCGCGATGCAGGTCACCATCAAATCTGCCTCCTGTTGAGTCCACGTACCTGATGGAGACAAAAACAACAAGTACACATCAGAAAGAGAAGAAAAAAAAAAAAAACTTCCTGGAGAAAAATAGGAAAATGTGATGAAGCAGTTCTGACAGGTCAAGTTGGCGACAGCCTCAGCGGTCAGATAATTGGGTTCTCAGCATGAAAATAATATGGCTGGGATCAGGTACCGCTGTGTCTTGGACCCCAGCTGGTCCTGCTTGCTGCTTGCTTTTTTCAGAGCTGTACAGTCCTTCTGAGGCGATGTTTTTATCTTATATGTAATGTAGAGACACTGAAAAAGTCTTGATGGCATAACTTTAACAACAACATTTGAGGTTATAAAAATGGGTTTGATAGTTTGACTGTATTACATGTGCCCAGAAGGTTGTGTTATTACCTGGAACACCTGAACAAGCAGTTCACCACAAGAGGGCAGCAGTGTTCAGTCTATAGTCTCAGTACAGCTGATTCAGGCCTTTTGTGCTTTCTGAATGCTTACTAGTTATTAAAATACAATGCTAGCAAATGCCACCATCAGCATGATAATATGTTCACAATGACAAGGCTACGTCATCTGTGCGCCACATTTGCTGATTAGCCATAAGTACAGTGATGCTAATGGGAATGTGAATAGTCCTACATGTCTTTAATCTTAAACCAATGGAGTCAACCCCTAGTGGAACAAACTAGAGCTGGGCCGGGGGCGGGGCAAATGACCAGGCCCTTTAAACCCAAATAATAAAGCTCATGATAGCATCATTTTACAACATACTCATGGGCTTACAAGCTTCAGCACCACGGAGAGCGACTGTGTCATTTTGAAGTCCATCAAATGTACATGAAGTCTAATAAATCAAGAGAAGAACAAAAACATTAGGCTATATGGTCACTAATGATAAAACAACAGAAATTCAAAACGGTTCAGCACCACGGACAGCGACCGCATCATTTTGACACCCACTTGAACTATTTCCACTCAGAACCTGTATCAGTAGCTATAAAGTTTAGTAAAACTGGCACAGTGGCCACATGTTCACAAACACAATCTTAATATGAAGAACTATAGACCTACTCACCACTATTTGAAGGGCACGCGACAAACCTTGCGCTCTGTCGACTCGTCTACGATGCTCTGTATGTCCATTTTCTTTGCTCTCTCATTCTCTTTTGGCCAACATGACAGGTCCACTCAGTCTCTATTGTCCCACTGAGATCCTCAAGTGGTTTTTAATGAGTTTTAACTTGGAGAATGAGCTCAGAGGTTGCAACGGTGACGGGAAGAGTGAAAAATAAAACTCATAGGAGGGCTGCTTTCTCCAGCTCTCACACAGAAACAGCGTTTTGGGAGCTGAAAATGATATTTTTGAAAACCGGTCTCAGAGTGGGAAAGTCTGAAGATGCCTCGTCTCCGTGTGGATGGTGAATACGCATTTCCCTGAAACGATGCCACCGTCGCCCCGCCTCTCCCTTAACCTGCATGTACAACTCCCGACAACAACAGTAACAATGGCGGGATACAGCGTCGTGTTAGTGCTGCAGCAGCTGCTGGGCTTGTTTTGGCTTTTACATGAAAAGCTTCTTAAACTGAAAAACTACCATTAGCAATGTGTGTTGTTGTGGGTGTTGTTTTGTTTCTTTACCTGTACAACTTTTATACGCATGCTCTGTATCTTCTTCTCTGTTTCGGTGTGTTTCTGTGGCAGCGTTACAGCGCCACCTACAGGCCTGGCATATTGACTACAGGGTTTTTGGTGTTTTCATGTGGACGCACAAATAAATTACCAGTTATGGGTTAAACAGGGCCAAGTCCTACCTCCTACCTCCTCTGGAGCCCAGGTCGGGGGGCGGGCTGCCCTCCCTACCCCCCTTGAAGCCCCACCCCTATAGGGAACCAAATTCCATGGTAATATTTTGCAACAGATGAGAGATTTCACTCTTAAATACAAATGTAAAGAAATAGAAAACCCATACTAAAAAAATATAGTTTAGAAGATAGATTATTACGCTAAATAACAATTCATGTGTTCGATAAAGTTGGAATTCCACCATCATGGATTATTTCCTAAGGGACGCCACAAAATGTAGGAGAATAATGTATCTTTCTGATTGGTCAATGGAATTGGTGCTATTGCACTTGCTGTTGTCTGCATAGATTTGACGCCTCATTACGTGCTGGAGAGTGAAGCAGCTTTGCCACCATATTGGACGGGTCTCCTCAGTTTGCACCAGAATCAACACAGAGCAAAAACTATGGCTCCTATGTGCCTTGCATGGCAGCTCAGTAGCCACTGGTGTGTGAGTGTGTGTGTGAACGGGTGAATGAGTTGCCTTGTAAAGCGCTTTGGGACCTAGGCAAAGTCATAAAAGTGCTATATAAATGTACTCCATTTACCATTTACCATATGCCTGTATTTTGTGCAGCCTACAGTTGGGCACAGACCAGTTCCTCAATACAGATATGCACTAGGGCCCCACTGGAGACCCATCTAAGATGGCGGCCACACTGATACGTCAGCTCCAATAGGCAGTAGTAGTCAATGCGGCGTCTACGTCTGTGGTTGTCTGTAACAAATCTGTATGAACTGAGTTTACTTCCTGCATCTTAGGGCTTTACTCCTTGTGTACTGAGGAGCACCGCCAGTGGAGACTCAAACTTGAGCCCATGTGATGTCACGATGTGTGTGACGTGATGTTCCTTTAATGGCACCACATGAGGAAAAGTAAGTGGATGACCTATGTCCGTGGGAACCATGAACAAAATTTTGTCCCAAATCAACTGCATAGTTGTTGAGACCTGATAAATGATTGAATCAGCTGGTAGCTGTAGAGCAGGAGTCTGCAACCCGGGTCCTCGAGGGCCACTATCCTGCATGTTTTAGATGTTTCCCTCCTCCAGCACCTGATTCAAATGACCATCTCATCATCAAGCTCTGCAGAAGCCTGATAACGATCCTGAGCAGGGCTCTGTAGGACCCCTGCTCCAGAGGATTGATCCCCCGGAGACCATGACATCTCTGTAAAGGTTCACACCCAGTGGTTGTCGAATCTGTGTCAGTTTTGAGAATCAAACTAGTGGAATGACCTGATAACATGTCGCTAGTGTGACCGATATGACACATTTTGACAACAGGTATTACGTGACTAAAACAAACTTCATACACAATTAGTGTTGCTTGGTGTAAAGAAATGAAAAGATACATTTCTTCACATTGTAACCTGCAGTTTTAAAAGTTTTACTCACAACAGATTTTTTTTTTTCTTGTAGTTGAGTTTGCACCAATTTTCCACATTGTTTAATCTTTGTTTGTTGTAATAATGGAAGATTAATCCAAGGCTAAATCAACAAAATCACCAAGAATTTAGTTTTGGATTCAGTCTGTTGTTAAGAAATAACAGGACTCAGCATGTGCTCACTGGGTAATCAAAACAACAAAGCTGTGTAATAATTTCATTTTGAGCTGTCAATCATCGGGGGAAACTGGGTTTATATTATGTGAAGTACGTCATAATCAGCTCTTTCCAAAGATGCACACACACACACACACACACACACACACACACCCTGCAGAAGTGTACAGTGGCTTCACACACACACACACACCTTCAGGCATCTGTGAGCAAGCAGATGAAAAAGCAACAGTGGTACATGTTACTCATACAGTACAGTGGTCTTATGGGAGGTCTCTCATGGTAATATGAATGGCTGTGACCTTTCATAGAAACCCTAAGTACTAAATCATTGTCTGCGCTCAATGTTTCTGTAAAAGCGAAGATAAAGTGGACAGCTCTGCCTCGGGATCTGCCTCAGCAGCTCTCCAGACCTCTCTCATTAATTGCCGGGGCAGCGGACAGTCACCTCGCATCAACTAATTAAACTAATTGAAAGCAAAAGACATTGTAACAAAGACGAGAGTGTATTGTTGTCTGTAGCTTGGCTCATTTACAAACTTACTTCTAGTTTTATTTACTCACTACAGTGGCAGATTCAAAGGAAGTTGATATAATTTGATATAATGTAGGTTCAAATATTTCAATAGTGAATTCAGTGAAGTGCTGTAATTCTTTGTACTTTTAAAGAGATAGCTTACGTGAGCATTTTACTTATTTACTGTATTTTCCGGACTATTGAGCGCACCTGTCTATAAGCCGCTATTGAATTTATTTGAACAGTTTCATGTGGTCCACTCTGACCGGGTCTGATGTGACGAGGTTAATGTATCGGCGGCACGGAGCTTGCTAGCTTGTAAAAAGCTAACGAGCTTCATGCCGTACCGGTGTTTAAACCGCAGAATTCAAAGCGTCGGAAAAAAGTAGCGGCTTATAGTCCGGAAAATACGATAATCATTTTTCACTTGTTTTACTTAGCTACATGTGTTTGACATCGAGGTACAATTTCCTTAACAGATTATAATCTTACATAAAACAATATAATTGGTGTGATGTGCAAGAGCCAAAAGTACAAGATAAGTGAATCAAATAAACAAGTACTAAATAAAAAAAAACAAAAACAAAAAATGCCCCAAAAAGTCCAACAATTATCCACAAAAGAGAAAATGATTCAAAACCCACTGAAAACCAAACACTGTGAAATCCACACAGACACTAAGGACAGAGGACGACTGTGGGAGGAACGTAGACTGTGTTTGAAATGGACGAAGCAATCAAGTCGCAAAAATGAGGCCATTGTAAAAGTGCAAAAAAACACCACCAATGGCCACTAGACGCTGGCTCCAAAAGATGGACCAGATCACTCAACTCAGTGCTCTGGTCCATCTGAAAATCTTTTCATCATTAAGGAGATATTAGGTTTCAAAAAGAGGAAGAGGCGTGGTCTCCAACTGACAGCTCTGGTCTCCAATACTTACAGGAGTTTGGGATTTGAGGACGTTTGGTTGAAGTTTGGTTTTTTTAAGTGACCATATTTGGATATGAAGGGAGGAGTGAGGACCTTGAACCTGAGGACACTGTCCAATAAGCCTTGAATTTACTGGTGAACAAGTCTCCAAACCACCTGCAAATCATTGGAGACCAAAACTGCTGTCAACCACACTAACCACACCTCAAAATTTCCTCTTTTTGAAGTGTAATATCTAATTAATGACAGCCAGCATCTAGTCGCTATTGGTAGTATTGCACTTTTTTACACTTTTTGGCTACCTGGTGGCTACGTCCATCTTTTATTTACAGCCTATGCTGTCACCCTATTGGGCTTCAGCACTGTAAGCAGCACTGTAATTGTAATAGTTGTACTAACTGGGTATTCAAAGGTGAGGTGTGAATAGTTTTCTGAGTCTATGTTGATCAGTTATCGATCCAGGAAGGCGGGACTCACCTCTCAGCCAATGATACGCTCCAGTCCCTGGTGACCCTGTGCAGGATAGCAGGTACAGATGATAGATGGATGTTTGATTTGTGTTTTAATATCCATACAGTGGAACGCAGTATTGAGATGGTCACAATAAACCACATCTGCAGGACTTTACAGTACAAATGTGAATTATACTGTGTTGAGGATTGAGACCTCTTAATGCTGGTATGGGGACTAACTGCAGGTTGTCGTTTAATGACAGACTGCATATGTACAGTAATGACAGCTTAAGCAGTTTCTGAAAGAATGTAACAGTAAAAAAAACAAATTATAATCATAAAGCATTATGTCAATTAAACGTAATCTGAAGCTAACAAACATAATAACTGTCTCAGCTAGCTTAAACACCGCTAAATCGCGACCGTGCTAATGAATAACAACACACCTAAGTAGGGTAAATACATGCAAGAACCAAACAATAACAGAACAAGTAAACCACCCATAGATATTAATTTCTTATCATAAACACAACTCACATCATCAATGACTGAAACATCGCAGCAGATGCATTAAACAGCCGAACACGAGCGAACACAGGAAACGGAATCATTCTCTACAAAATAAAAGCGCCTACTTCAACATAAAAGCACAGACACAGCAATCTCTAACTTGGAGAATTCTTAACATACTGTGTTAATGTTAAATCCATAGTTCTGCATATGCATTAGTTAGACTTTTCTATAGAGTTTGATTATTGTAAAAACATCATTTTAAATAACTTTGTCCCGAGATGACAAAAGATCTGAGGCCATATGGTTCATATTGGATTTGAAATTACTCCACGTTGATTCCCTGTTATTTAGCCGAGGAGCATTTGGAGAAAGACATTTTCTTGTAAAGCACAATGTTTACTTGATGACTTCATTGTTCACGAGGCCAGCCACCTCAAAAGGCACTTCGGCACAAAGCCACACCATTTCAATTTCAATTACAGCCACATTTTAAGAGTGAAAAACAAGTAGTTAGCCTTGATGTGTGTCTTGAATCGACTCTTAAAACCAATCGTAATGCTGCCATTGAAAAACCTTCTGCTCTGCTGTAGCACACTTGATGAGAGAGGGAATATCTGGGCTGCCTGACAAACAGAAATGGGCCGTGTACTCCACCTGAAATTAGGCCAGAAACTCATGCATTTTTCTCAGCTGGGAGCTGTTGAAGAGATGTGCTCCGGGACCATTTTAAGCAACCACGCCACATGCGCTATTTGCCGTATTTTAGCAGCTACTTGAACTGCCTTTCGCATCACAGATGGAAAAGCTGGAGTCATCTCCCTGCTGCTGTCAAGGCCACTTTAAAGCTGGCGAAGTTTGTGGATCATCTAAAAAACAAACATTTGATGATCTGTCCTCAGAGAGACTCCTTTCAATTATTTTGGCAGCATTTGAAAAAGGAAATATGCCATGCTGTCTAGTCGCTGTCTGTGCTTAGAGATTGTTCTCACACTGTGTTGTTACACAGCCACCATGGCACATTTGAATTTCAAAGTTTGCTCTTCCCAAGGAAAGTTTGAGTGACTTTCACAAAAAAGCTGTGAAAAGGTATTTTTTTTTATTATTATTATTATCATTCACTCAATCGAATCCCGAGAGACTTTGTTTGTCGGTGCCAATTTAAAATATGTCCTCTCACATATGGCACTTTAAAGCCGGAGGAAGCTTTTCACAACTGATCTGTATTTATAAGGACAGTTTCAAATAATGCTTCCATAGTTATTCCAAGTTATGATACAGCGCATTAATATTCATCAGATACACTAATATGTGAATTAAAGCATACAATTTTTTAATTATACTTATTTATACTATACTTATACTATTTTGTGTTAAATCACAATATAAAAGAATTGTAAGACAGCAGATACACAAAACTGACCAACTTCTTCCAGAAAATATTGCTGCCTTTTACCTTTAGAAACAGGACACAGATGCTCCTCTGTGACCTCTCACAGCAGTGGTAGTCATCTTATGGCGCCATACCATAGCGAAGCGAAGCGAGTAAGTACCAGTGTAAATGCACCATTAGTTTTAGTCTTAGTCCCTTCCTCTGCTTTCCCTGCACCGCACAACCCCTTTCCCTCTCCCAATAGGCTTGTTGAAGCCAATAACATCATAAAAGTCCTGAACCGATAACGTAATAACTTTTGGCTAATAATTACCTCCGCCAAGGAGGTTATGTTTTTGCCGGCGTTTATCTGTCTGTCTGTCTGTCAGTTTGTGTTCAAGATTAGGGACGGATTTTGATGAAAATTTTCAGGATATGTTGGAAGTGGGAAAAGGAAGAACTGATTTCCTTTTGGGGGTGATCCGCAAAACCGTCTGGATCCAGGAATGTTTTTAAGGATTCTCCTCGCAAAGTCTCTCCTCGAAGGCGTCCATCTTGATATGCTAGCGCAAGCGCAGTGCAGTTGCTTGTATTGATTTTGACACATGCGCAGTTGCTCGCGCCCTCCGCGCCCAGGCGACGCGCTCACATTTTTGGAGCTGTACGCGGACGCCTCCGCGCCTGTCCGCTCGAGTGCGTCCTGAGGTGTTTGATGACATTTACGTGAGGCGGACCCTCGTGCACCAACGCGGACATGCGGACGCGGAAAGTATCAATTGGCCTTAACAGTGCTTGGAGGAGGTCTGCGCTCTCAGAGTGCTTTTCTAGTTCACATTTGTTTTTTTTTGTTTGTTTGTTGAAATTGGCTTTACTTTCACATCTCACACACCACACTGCCACATGTGTCGTTTTTCTTTCCTTCTCCAACTTCACAGAATATTTAACGAAAGGATTGTTTCTATTTGAAGCCTGTCAGCATTTTAAATTACATTTTATAAGCAAACTGCATGAAAACAGTAAAAATAATAATGCATATAAACAAAACCAATGTTTGCAACACTGCCACCAGCACAGCACCTCACTTATAACAAGCTGATGGGGCAAATATTCTCGCTCACCTTGCTTGTGCTCCCACACACACCAGCGTGGCCTCAGCTGCCCCTGGAGCCCACATCAGTAATTTACATTAATCCCAGACCCACCTGATGCCTGTGGCCTTCATATCTGTGCTGGTCCTACTTATCCATCACATCTACTATCAATGACAAAATGCCTGGTATCACTCTCCTTCTGTGAAGATTAGCTGGACATGTTGAATCATACTGTGCAGGGCGCTGACATCATCATTCAAAGTTTGAGCAAAGATTAAAAGTTTTATTGAAACAAGACGTCACTGCATGAGGTCAGTCGGCGAAGACACTTTTTTTTTTTAACTTCTTGCTCCAGTTTGCCACTAGCATCATTTAGATATATTTTCAGAGTGATTTAATAGCTCTGCTGATACTATCTGAACTTGCCGGACAACCGCTACATGAGTCACGAATGAATCACTGAATATGATTCACGATCAAAAAACAGCAACACCAACACTTTCCGTCCATCGGCCAATCGAGAGGCCCAAAGTGTAGCGGCTGCCATCACGACATGAACGCTGTTTGTAGTTACAGTTTAAAGAGAAAAAAACGTGACGCAGCGCAGGCGGCTGGTTGGCAGCGCCGCCGATACACCGCTCCATATACAGCCCACAAATTGGTGGATTGGTGGCTGAATATTCAAATGGCAAAGCAGTGTTGTATCCAAGTAACTAGAAAGATCCAACATGACAAAAAAAAAAAATGAAACTCTATTTGTGAGACCAGAATAATCTGGATGACTACCCTCTTGAATATCCACAGCAAAAAAAAAAAAAAAAAAAAAATCACCTCTTTTCAGCCCCAGTGCTGATTCAGGTGTTTTGAAATCACTGAGACAGCACCGCTTCCCCTTGCTACGCACTCAGTCAGCTGATTCACCACAGCCCAACAAAGCAGCTTTAGTCATGTCAACACGCACTTTAAACACTCCTGCACACCGCCCTGCAACACTTCACAACCAATCCAAAACAACACACACAAGCATCAGCTCCATCACCACTCTGATCCTGTTATTAATACATCATGAAAGAAGTGATCTGCTAACACGGGGACAGATGGCGGAGCGTAAACAAACTCCTAAAGATACCGCTCCGTCCTGCTCCTCCATCTGTAATTAAACTGGGAAGTACCCAGAGCTGTTTATCCAGGTTTAGGTGGTGATCTCGGTAAACACGACACCGCAACCCGAAACACAGAAACACTCCGACAGAGCCGAGAATGTGCGGCTGACAAGCTGTGTTTTCACCTGAGGTTTCAGTGTTGCCACACAAAATGAGGATGTGTGAAATGTGAAGTCATCGTGAACACAGAGTGAGACCTGCTGGAGATTAGATCTGCCCTGTAAGTAATAACATTACTGCCTGTGTGCACGGGGTTTAAGTGGTGCTAAATGAGGGCCTCCTTAAGCTGTAAGAAGGAGGAGAAGAAGCTCCCTCTATTTCTGTCCAACTGTTTGTTTTCATTCAGCCATGTGTTTGTGCCAGCAGTCAAGTACAAGCATCCTGTCAATCAACAGGTTCTCCTACAAGTCCTTAAAGATGGTTTAAAAACATGCTCAGTGAATGAAGGATCAGCTCTCTGACTCTACCTGGAGCTTGCAGTGGTGGCTTCACAGCTGGACACAGGAAGGTCTGAAGGCTGGACACACAGAGTTCACTCACTGTCCCCATCGCTGCTGTGTGGAAATGGCTCGACTGTGGCTTGAAGGTGTTGCAAATGTCCTGAGTCGTGGAGTCCACCGGCTCCCCACTGCGGCTCTTCACGGTCACTCTCAGCTCACTCGTCCATGTAGAGACTCCCACTGTAAGGTCCCGCTCCGTGTCACTTTAGCTTCACCTAATCCCCCCCTTGGTCCGATGACTTCTTCGCTTCTCCCGGACGATTTCTCACACTCACCTACTTTCCCTTCCCCTTCGACTGCAGTGTGCAACTTGCCCGGGCACTGAAATCACTTCTGCTTTCTCCCTGTTCCCCTTTTTTTGTGCTGGCGTCTCAGCCTCCCTCTATCCTCCTCTGCTCTCTCTCTTCCTCTCTCACTTGCACTCACTTGCTACTTAACATACTAATTCAAGCAGGCATCCTCAGACCTGACAGACTCTGCACACACATGGAGAAGCCAGGTGTGTTCAAAAATATACACCAATGTATTTTTGACTCAAGTAGGCCAGAGAAAAAATAGTAAATAAAACTACATCCTGTGAAAAGTAAATTAAAGAAATAATTAGAAAGCAGTTATTATTATTATTATTTTACTGCGAGGATCGTTAACTCTCTGTTTTGCTGTTTTGTCTGGTGCAGATTTTTGAGTCCCATCTCCACCCTCTGTTGCTTTTAGCTTCGAGCCACTCATCAGTTTTGGCTTCAAAAGCTTTGTACATAAAAATCAAGATTTCATTGTTGCTTGGCAACAGGGTAGAAGAAATGATTTGCTCCTGGGCTAAACCCTGTGAGCCATTTGTCTTGATTAGATTATTTTTCACACTTATTGAGGCTTATTCACCGCGACACAATAAACATTTTGGGGTCTTGGAGCCCACATGACACACGGGGGAATCACACACACACACATATACACTCAAAAACAAAAGGGGGTCTGGTTCTGGCACAGATCAACAACAATTGATTTCATTTTGGATTTCCTCTTCCGGATGTTTTCACCTCCTCTCTTGAACCGGCTGCCACTCTGAATTAGCTCACTTGGCAGTCACACAAAGTGTCTCTCACTCCTTAACAACAGGCTCTCTCATTCAGTGTCAGTCACTAATTAATGCTTCAAGTCTGCCCTCGGTGTCAATCACACTGCCACCGAGGGCAGCGCGTCGGCAGAGTCAGGTGGTGTGACATTCGCCGAATACGTCTGAGCAGATCACCGACGCCCTGCTCGCGTTGGTGGGGTCTGCATGGCGACGACATTAGTTTTTTGATCCAGACAAGCGCTGCCCGGTTCATGGCCAGAGGGCTGAGTGCTTCAGACTGACCCCTGCATGAACTGCAAAGTCAGTCCTGGCTACTTTATATGCTGCAGCTGCACATCACCAAGAGGAACAACCCTGTCACTGGAGGAACAGCGACACAGCACAGTGAAGTCAGCACTAATGTTTCTCCTCTTTTTATTCAGCATGCATATCCCTCCCCCTCTTTGGACTCATTACATAGATAGATAGATAGATAGATAGATAGATAGATAGATAGATAGATAGATAGATAGATAGATAGATAGATAGATAGATAGATAGATAGTGTAGGTGTATAAAGTGCTTTGGACCTGGCCCTCACTACAGGGAAGGTCAAAACATATTTATATCACTACATTACATTAAACTGTCCCTGGGTGTTCCTGAATACACACTGCAAACTTTAAGTACCCTAATGAAACTCCTAACGGCCAATTAGCCACTGCAGTAACAATAATCTAAATTAATTATTTCATATTGTAGTTTAATATTCTCTCATGAGGACTTGTGGGTTATTTTAAGTAAAGTGTAGCACACAGTTAAGCACCACATGCAGCCATTTAAGAGGAGGCTCCATAGATTCTCAATGGTAATACTGTTGTTTTTTTAATTTGCTAAGTATTAAGCTGTGTTTCAGTAACTAAAAGACACATGTTCAGCCCACTCAATATGAATAATTAAACTCTGGAACAATGAAAGTGCAAGAAAACACGTCGCAGTCTGTCTATCATGAAACTCTCTAAAACCCACTGTAATATATTCTGGATTTTGTTCGACTTATAACAAGTGGGGGAAGAATTCCCCGTGGAAATTAACAAAGTTTCACAATACAGAAATAATTTCATGCAGACACACCGTCGTGATTAAATGTGTACCAGCACCAAGAGGCAAACGGCTTCGTCTAACTGGAGCAGTGGCGGCTGTGCTGTGTTGTACTTTGTGCTGCTTTGTGTACAGATATGTAACAATGACCCGAATTGTTATAAAAAAAATAGTAATAAAACCCAAAATGTTATAACTGGTTGATAATGTAACAAAAGTGCTGAGCCTGAAAAATGTAACAAAACCCGAAATATAACAACTGGTCAATAATGTAACAAATGCTGGGGCCAAAAAGTAAAAACTTTGCCCAAAATGTAACAACTTCTTACATTTATTACTTTTTTATTACACTTCAGGCTCACCACGTTTGTTACATTATCGACCAGTTATTACATTTCGGGCTCTAAAAAGGCCTCGTTTTAAACTCCACTCAACCCAAATGAGCACCTTCCTCGAGCAGTACATGCCACCAAGTGGACACAACATGCAATGACATGTTTATGCTTCACTCATCCTGCAAAATAAAGAGTTTAGGTTTGAAGCGTGGGATATCTGACTGCCACATCCACAGCTGCCACAGTGGACTTCATAGTGAAAACCAATCATGCACTTCTACTCTAACAGTCAGGTCGGTGAAGAGGTTTCCTGAAAGAATTCCCCCAGTTTCATCTAACATCTACAGAAAGCTCGCTGATCTGTGTTGGTGTAACTCCTACATAGCAACCTAATGTTAGCATCACCCCTGCTGACTAACAACTGGCTGAGTGGGGGCAGAACCAGCACCTTGAAACTGAATATACTCACCACCAAGGATAAAGCTTAGAGATCCTAAAATCCTGTTTTGCATTTCTTTATCTTCAATCAAAGAAAACACAGAGGTGATGTTTACTTCTGGTTTCATCAGGAAAACAGTTTATTTCCAGAATCTCACATGATAAAGACAGAAGAACAACTGCAGCACAAGTGGAGATTTGCCTCAACTTTGAAGTGACAAATTCAACTTCTTTTGATTTTCTCGTCACACTTTTTTTTTTTATGGGAACTAGATAAGTCTGCTGAGATTTTGCTGCTGCTGCTGCTGTGACAGTCTGTGCTTTGAAGGAGCTCAGAGTAAACCTGCTTCAGCATCACATGGATAGAGAGTGACAGTAGGAAAACAACATAATACAGGCCAACCAGAAGCATCTGTATTTCTTACATGTCAATCACCCAGCCAAAGAGGATGGGGTCAAAGTGAGACACCCATAACCACAGCAACCACACGTACCTGCCACTGTAGTGCACCACGCCTGCGAGCAAACACACCGTTTCCTTTGTGTGCAAACATTTTATTATGCAAACTGAGCTGCACTGACAGGTAGATGGCAAAGTGCACGAAGGAAGATAAAACAAAGACATTTTGACACCCTGCAGCTCTTTTGAAGTGAGTCTTGAAACAGAGCCGCGCCCAATGAATCCCAAGACGGCACCACCACCTACATCACCAGAAAAACCACCATGATACTCCTGTCATACATTTTAAAAGGTGACTGCACATGCATGGCTACAAGGTTATAAAATATTTTGGTTGCATAAGTCTATTGATAATAAACTAAAGGGGAGGAAAAAAAATCTTTGTCGCTAAATTCAATGAAGTCTGTAAGTGGATGGATTACTTCCATCCTCCCTCCCTCTCACACTTCAATTATGCTCAACAGTCACGGCGCTCAGGGACAGAAGAGATGATATGACTTGCACTTACTCATTCAGATCCACAAGCTGTCGATTTGACTAAGGAGGTGTCAGGGACGGTGAGAGTGTTATTTGAATGCGCTGGGAGCCTCAGCGGCGTCTCTTTTCTTATGCCTCACACTTTAGCAGATAATTACATAATCGTCAACTGATTCTTCAGCTGCATAGCAAACAGGAGAGCACTCACAAGGGAGGACGCCTGCAAATATATATGATAATCCTGCTCTGAGGGGGAAACATGGAGTTTGTGGCTGTCCAGACTGTCACCACCGCAGCCTTCATACAAACTCGCCAGAAAATTGGATGGGAGTGAGCTGCTCAAATCAGACCAAAAGTTTCTCTTATTTGCGGGAAGGAGGCGTGGAGTCCCGTCCCTCATCCTCCTCCTCACCCAGCATCACTTGAAATCTCACAATGAGGCCATTGCTGGAGGATCTATTTTGAGATGCATTAAGCTCAGAGAAAAACTAAACTGCTAAATAATTGAGATGAAGCCTCGATCATTGCCTAAGCTGAGCCATCAGCTGGCTCATCACGGCCTGACATCACCATGAAGGGTCACCCAGTGCATGATGTCAGGATTTCCCGTAAAGAAAAAAAAAAAAAAAGAGAGATGGTTCATTTTATAAGACATGTTGTAAAACTGTGTCAACAATGCACCGCAGAACAGATGGTATAAATAAACCAGTTTCATGTAAATTTCCCTTTAGAGCAGGAACTTTTTTCTGTTTCTCACTGAATATATTTTTCAGTGTAAATATGAGAAGTTTCACAGTGTCCACATAGCTGTCATAGCTGCAGTGTGATGCTTAATAATTCATTATGCAGATCTTTTTATATCCCGGTGGCTGTGCACACCACAGAGGCCACCTGTTTTTATTTCATTTGTCTTATAAAAACCCATCAAGGTGCACTGAAATGAGATGGGAGCCAATACACTGTAAATACAACACGACATACTTTGTACTTAGTAGTACGTCATGCTGTTTTTTTTTTTTTTTTTACAGTCCCACCAGGCAGCCTGAGTGGCAGCAGTGGAGTCTGGCATTTCTGTGCACGAGCACGGCGGACAGCAATGCAAAAACACACTCGTGTCAGTGGGTTTTGAACAAACCGTAATTCTCCCCCTCCATCCTGGTGGTCCTGATGCTGCTGCAGGCGTCACAGTCCGGGGATGTCTTCTCGCCAAGCGCCCGCAGCAATCCGGATACCTGCCTCCGTCCTCCCTCCCTGTGTCGTCTCTTCTCTGCCTGCGCTCGCCTCCCAGTTTCCCAACTCTGCCGCTGATGCTCCTGAAGATGTTTCACTTCTCCGCTTGTTTGTTCGTCCCTACAGTTACAGCGTCAGATCTATATGTGTGTGTGTGTGTGTTGAGGATGTTGGCTGCTCGCTGATATGCATCCGGAGAAGCCGGTGCACATGCTGGCCCCGCCCATCCCAGATGTGATGTCACGCGCCAACTTTCCAGAAAACTGCGATGGTTGGTGTCATTTACTGAGTGTGGGTTAAACACTGTACATGGTTATACCAGAAAACTGTGAAATAATCATTTGTAGACCGTATTGTACAAAGTATGTAACCCTAAAGTTAAAATAAAAAACAAGCCATATATTTGTTTAAAAAAAATTCAAGTTTTTTGTGTTGTTTTTTTAACCGGAATTAAAAAATAAATAATTAAAAAAAAAATAAATAAATTCAAGTTTAAATTTCTTCTTTAAAAATCAAAAGGAGGCAGAACAATGAACCCGTTCATTTGTGGAGTCATATTTTGAAGCCAGGAGTTTGGCATTTGAACGCCACCATGTTGGTTTTTTGGAGCCATATTTGGATATGAAGGGAGGAGTGAGGAGGTGGGTCTGACCCTTGAACCTGAGGACGCTGCCCAATGTGTATGGCACATAGTCTGTGGTTTTACCACAGGTATTTCTCTTCAAGCAGCTGAGGTGGTTTTAAAATCTTAGAGCCAAATACCAAACAAAACATGTAGAAGCCTTTAAAACGTGTATTTTCCAGAATATGTCCACTTTAACTGTGACTGTGTCTTAATAATATGAACAAGTGATTATAGATTTAGG
This sequence comes from Pseudochromis fuscus, assembly GCA_900323345.1. NCBI lineage: Eukaryota > Metazoa > Chordata > Actinopteri > Pseudochromidae > Pseudochromis > Pseudochromis fuscus. The sequence goes on along the minus strand of OOFC01049288.1, from coordinate 40,500 downwards.
TCAGATCGGAGGATGGTATCCTGTCCCAAAAAGAGCCTAAATTTCCTAATAACAGACGAATGTTTTAACGTGATACTGTTGCTATTACACCACCAGGGGGCAACAGTGTTCAGCATCACTACAGGTGGATTATGTCTCGGTGGAGGTTTGTGCTCTGAGGGCTTTCTACTTGTAAAGTAGGGCACATTTTATGTTTTTGTTCATTCATTAATGCTCTATAACAAGGAGGTGACATATATGTTTTTAGTCTGTGTTTTAATTAATATTTAAAGGCCTAAATGCAGGTTGATAAAATATTGTGTAAAAGATAGTTTACTAAATCTACATTTTCATATTGTACCGAGCTGGAACAGTTTAATACAAATCCTGTGAAACAAAGTTTGAAGAACAATGTGCACATATGACCAATTATTCTTTATTTCAGTTTTCACTGAATTGTGTATTGTTTTTTTTTTGGTCGTGTGCGGGAGCATCCTGGAGAAAACTCCACACAGAAACCTTCGAAGGACAGAGAGGGTCAAGGGTGAGGAAGAGGAGCGACAGGTTTCTGTCCTGAGCTGAAGAACCAGCACGGTCACTTTTGTCTTCACGAAAACCAAGATGGTGAAGACAAAACACCAAACTACTGGTTTCAGAATACTAGTCTGCATCAGTGTGACTACAGCTTTCTTTTATGTTATCTGATTATTATGCATCTAGTTGATTAGACCCATAGTCGCAGTGTCTCAGATGCTAATGTCCAATAGTTTTATCACATGGCACAAAGCAAGACCCTCATTTTTACTTCACTGCTGACTGTTCAATAAAGGGTAAAAATGTCTAAAATAAAAACAATATTTAAAAAAATGTCTGTAAAGCTGCAGATTAGGGTCAGAATTAAATTTTCTGAGGGTTTATCCAAACAGAACAACCACTTTCACACAGGTTGTTCACTTATCATTTAAATCTAACAAGATTCATACATAACATAAAAATCCAAACACCCCATCTAAATTAAACAATGTAATAAATGTGAATGTTGATGCTACGCTGTTGAAAAATAACACACGAAACCAACTACTCAAAGCGGTAAAAGACAGAAAATACACAAGCAGTTCACAAAAGTCACAACTTTATTGCACCTTTTCAGTTAACTATAATGTGGGAGGAGCTCCTTTCAGTATGAAAGGTCTCTCCTCTGGTCAGAAAAGGTGGTGCAAAATATAGAACCATCAATGCAAACATGTGGACCGTCCATTCACTCAGGGAAACGTTCCTGTGTCGATTTCACAGCCGACAAACGTCCTATGGAAATAAGATCACCGAGCCTCTCGTATTGTACACACTACAGTGACATAGGGAAGGTCTTGCATGAAAACAGACAACTCTCTTATACACAAATGAGCACACACACACACATTTGCAGATAAATTCTCAAGTTAACATCCACCAACTAATCTGAGTATTAGTAGCACATTAAAGATCTGTGTCTTTTCTTCTTTAAATTATATATTTATAACATTAAATCCTATACTTTTTAGAGCCAATTCAAGGCAACATCTCTAGAATGAAAAGAAATGCATGGGCAACTCTTTACAGCGTCGGAGGGAAACACAGGTAGCACACGATGGACTGTACAGTCTTCTACACTGGCGAAGCGTTTTTGTTGTAAGTTTCTCTACGCATCTGTGCCCGAGGTGGTGCAAGATGATCCCATGGTTTCCACACCTGAAATACTCTGTATAAAAACAGTTTCTACAGGATGTACAGGATGCAACGCGGCGGTGGCGCCCGAGGAGAGGGGGAGGGGGGGGTGTTGTCGGAGATGGAGATGGGGGACAGGAGGTCTGGGTTCCTGAGTCTCAGCCCAGTTTCTAGGTGACCAGCAAGACCGTCAGAAAAATTGCATAGAGATATAAAGATACAAGGGGGAGAGAAGTTATCGTCATGTGGCAGTCCCATTCTAACACAGTGCCTTGAGTATAAAATGTAACCCTTTGATTTCAGCCCATTCGTGAGGAACAGCTTGTTACAGAGAACCCAAAGCTCACATCTCCAGACTGAGTGTTTCTGAATGAAGGACTGATGAGATGAGCTTTATAGTGAAATAGCTGCACGGTAGAAATGAACTGCTCCCGCCTTTACAAACCACGCCCCCACCTCCAACCTCTACTGAGAATCCACATCGAGCTGTAAAACAGAGATAAAAGTGATAACGTCCAGTCGCAGGGTCCACAAAGCTGCAGAGCGTGGTGTAAAAATGTACGGACGTTAAACCTGAATCAACAAAAAAAAAAAACGAGGATCCATAACCACGATGAACCTGTTTCGACATGCATATTTATAAAACGGTGGCAATTTCAAACCTCAATTTTACCAACAGGTAAAATTTGGTCCTTAAAAACAAGTCATGTGGCACAGACACCGTAGCAACATAAAATCACAGTAAATAAAAGGTTTATATTTTTTAAACAACATAGGAAAACGAGGAAATCTAAAATATTAATACGAGGTTTGATGAGTAAACAATTTTGGGATCTTTGTGATTTGGTATAGAATAACTTCATGAGAAGGTTAAAAAAACAAAAGGTCACTTTTTCCTAACTTACGGAGCCCTTACGTCTGCCAAAGCAGCACAGTATGCTCTGAGATTGTTACAGCCCAACCTTCACAAATATGGTTATTTCATTTCATAGTAGCAGATTTCTGGGAGAGAAAGAAGCCAGCACAGTATTTTATTGTGACATGGACGAGTAAGGGTTTTCTGTTCGACGATGAATGCATAGAAAAACCTACACCACACACTGAGTGGGTGAACCCAATTTCATAAATTTGACTAGTTGAAGCTGTCGGTGTAGTTTTCTGCTTTTGGCACGTTATGTAAAATTTTGGGTGAACACAAGACAGAGATTTAAAAAAAAAAACCAAAAAAAACAAAGAGCGAACTGGTGCAGAAGTTTGGTATACAGTGTTGTTGTCATGATTTCCAGTCAGCAAGACCTCAGCAGCAATCTGGACTCTCAGCGGCGGACTCCAAAAACTCTCTTCCCTCCGGGTGTTACAGACCACTTGTTCCTCCTGTCCTGGATCTGCTGGAAGATGCTGCTGACGCCTCTCCACTTCTCTCGTTTATAGTTCTTCAATTTCTTCACCTGTTTAAGAGAAAAAGGGGGAAACTGTCAATGCAGGTTTATGGTCTCTCAGGATTACTTCTTTAAGATCACAGTGGAATCAAATTTGGTTACAGCGAGTCTAATGTGTAATAATCCAGGTGATAGGCAGTACTAAACTTATATTTTAATACATAATATAGAACGAATTAATTACATTATTAACAGATCTCACTTAATTCCTTTTGAGACACAGAATATTATCCAAGGAATAAATAACATTTTGGCCATGATCAGAGGACTGGATCCTGTCTGAAAGAAATCCTGAAAATCTCTCTTACTTACAAAGGGCTAATGTTTTAATAACAGAGAACAGCAGGGGGCAGTAGAACACAACCACTGCATGTATGAACCAGTGAGAACGACGAAGAACGTAGCGGTGGAAATGTTTAATCACTTGTTGAAAATCGACACACATGCAGGATGATGATGTCGACAATCTGAGACAGTGTGGTGAAGACAAGACACAGATTACTGTAGTTTTCGGATTACATGCGCACTGAAAATCCTTTAATTTTCTCATAAATCGACAGTGCGCCTTATAATTCAGTGCACCTTATTGTATTGATTCTGGTTGTGCTTACTGACCTGGAAATGATTTTATGTGGTACACAGCACTCAAAAATCTGTCAAAACGTTTTAGTACGACTCTGGTAAACAACGAAGCCTGTTTGTCGGAGCATTACGGCTAACGTAGTCAGTAGCCTCATGGAGTAATACGTACTGTGCTTCAACATAGTATTTACCGTATTTTCCGGATTATTCAGCGCACCTGTCTATATGACGTTATTGAATTTATTCCAACAGTTTCATGTGGTCCACTCTGACCGGGTCTGATGTGACGAAGCTAAATGTATCGGCGGCACGGAGCTTGCTAGCTTGTAAAAAGCTAACGAGCTT
>OOFC01049288.1:2234-23998 GCA_900323345.1 Pseudochromis fuscus | reverse complement strand
GCCAGGCCGTTGGAGCCTTTCCGAGGAGTGGAGGGCGTCTCTCCGACCGGCGCACTTTTGGGACCGACAGAGTCCTGTCCAAAAGAAAGGCAATCGCAGTTATGCTTCTGTGCATCTACTGTTGATGTAAGTTTGTACTGACTGCTGTTGTGGGATTATTCACAGTAGGAACAGGGTTGAGGAGAAGTAGGAAATGATTCAGACTCTGTGATCACACCTGAAGCTTATTTATTTTACTACTTGTGCAGAAGGATCAAACACACAGGGTTGGGTGGAGGACTCTGAGTGAAAGATCAGTTGATGCTGATTTGTGTGAATTTATGTGAGCAGAGTGGAAAAGATACAGAAAGCTGAGTTACTGGCCGACCTTGAACATCACCTGCTGTGGAGGATGTGATAAGGCAGAAACAAAAACTCCAGCTGTGATGAAGTAAAATGGGATTTTCCACTACACTGCTAAAAAACTACACTATTTGTTCAGTGTATTCCTTGTACAGAGCAGTATGCATTAGATCCTTAGTAAACCAGCTTTTGACATGATGATTTATTTACAATTAACCAAATCATCACTTAGTACATTTTTTTGATGAAGCACAAATCATTTCAATCATTATCTGTAAAGTTGTATAGATCCAGGTACTCATATGAAAATATTACTTTTTTGTTTCATTGAACTGAATTTCTGTGGGATTGCACCTTTTACTCAGGTCATTTGTGATGAACACTTGTTTCCTGTTGACTAATTGATTAGAACTAATTATTAAAACTCATCCCACCTCTAATTTGCATGTTAGGAAGCCACACCCCTTCTGTTATACCAAGATCTTTAGAGGTCAAACTCTGTTCATGGTCTGTGTGAAGGTTAGACGTAGGTTGTAGCTTGTTCCTGTAAGTTTCTCTGCATATGGCAACCTACCAGGAATAGTTTGTCAACTGAGGGATAAGTGAGACTTGTTCGACATGTATGTCTATCTTTGGGAGAAAGATGATTCTTAGAGTATTTCAAATATGCAGAGCAAAGAGTATAAGAGGCCAAAGGAAGTGTCGTCAACTTTGTCAGACTTGTACCCTGCATGTGGTGCAGCCCTGACCCGGATCCAACAACCTTCAGGGGAAACTCCCAGTCATACTTGCACCGTGTCTAAAAGCTATTTGCATTTTGCAGGTTAATGTTTCTGCACTACATTTACCTCAGAAGTCATCCTGAGTGAATCTTAGCAAGACCTATCTGAAAGATGTTATCAGATGTAACAACAACAAGTCCTGATTTTATAAGATTTGTATCAGTGCGTGTTCACTAACCTTTGAGTCAGTGGTGTCAGCAGAGGACGAGTCAGACAAAGACTTAAATGAGGTAGACGCTGCCATGCCTCTGCCCTCGCCACCTTGTTTCTTATCTCCCTCCGTCCTGCTGACCCCGTTGTTGGAGGGGGTCGGGGTGCTGCTGCGGGGCTGCACCTGGCTCTGGGGGGAGGGCTTCTTCAGCTTCTTGAAAGGTTCCTCGATCACCGTGGGTCCACCCGGCAGCTTCGGCGGACCGCTGGATGACGACGTCCAGCTGGAGAGTCTGGGCTGTGGCTGAGTGCTCACACCGTTCCTGGAAATGGGCAAACCCAAACCGCCATCCATAGACTGGATCTTACGCAGCTGTGCAGGCTCGAGTTTCTGTCAAGAGAAGTTTAATTATAAATACAGTAATCAATCTAAATATTATAAACTGAAGATAAACATTCACAGATCTTTCCTCGTACCTTTGTGACCTGCGGAGAAGACAGAGGTCCATTCAGGTTGGCTCTCTTTATCTGCTCCGATGATGCACTATTCTTCGCAGAGTGCAGCATCCCCTGCTTGGTGGTCTGCCCATCTGCATTCTTCTTGGTTTCAGGGATCCTTTAACAAACAACAACAAAGACTCAGGTTTATTTATCTTTTTATTTCTCCACAACACCTTTTGATTTCTTGCAGCTCTCACTCGTGTCTAACCTCAGATAGAAAAGCACGTAAGCCTGCTGGTTCAAGACCACTTTGATGTTACTCGAGTGCACCATTGAATCATTCATTTGGTACCACTGTCCGTTGCTTGCCTAGGAAGAAAAAAGGAGATTTTGAAAAATGAAGCAACGGCCAGAGAAATGGTAACTACAACTCTCAGAGCTTGTGCACTGAGTAGCTGTAAAAAGCAGACTGAAACATAACAAGACTGGAAATATAACAAAATGTTAAAAGAACACAGACAGTTAAAACAGTTTTAAAGAGAGATTCAGAATCACACATTGTGTAACTGCAGAATAACAACAGACAATATCCAATGACATGGATTTAATATTCTAACCAGCATACTACGGTGGTTTATTGGACAGCATAAGGTACAAATACAACAGGAAGTTGTGAACAGTCCGTCAACAGTCCGTCAACTTTCGATTTATTTCATCTGCTAATAATGTCATAACTACATTTCTAGTACATCCATCACTAGAGCCTACAAAAGTTTAAAAAAACAAGATGGTAAAAATTACATTTATGAACCTACAATATTTCTATTCTCTGTTTTTGTTTGTTTGCAACATTACAGGAAACCTACTGAAGATTTTTCCATTGTTTTTGAGAGACAGGATGTTACCCAAGAAACAAATGATTACATTTTGGGAAAAATCAGAGAATGGGATCTTACCAAAATCCCCATTACTAGTAATGGCTGAATGTTTTGACAAAACAGTGTTGCTATTTCACCACCAGAGGGCAGCAGTGTTCAGTCTACAGCATCAGTACAGCTGGACGATGCCATAACGGAGGTTTGTGCTCTCTGAGTGCTTCCTAGTTCTTACAGGAGGTCCTCGATTTACATCTGAAGTCTGTTCCTATGGCAACGTAAGTCAATTTACACTGCAAATTGGATTTAATGCTTTTGCCGGCATTACCCCAAGATTATTGACACCCTGAAGAGCAGCTTGGTGGGAAAAAAATCAGGGATATTCTACATTTTTTCCTACTAATCGTCATGACATGCTTGCAGAAGTCGCTTGTATTCTGGGTAAATTTGCATAAATAAATAAACACAAGCACCTGGACCAGTATAGCTGTCTGGATGCATGGATGTAGCACAATCCAAAAGGCATACAACTAGCAAATGTCAACAAAGCCGTCTTCCTTGTATGGTGCCGTGTGACTACATATTCATCCGCTTCACTTACCAGCTAGTTCCCATGTGAAATTTGTTTCAACGTCACAAACGCCATACATTGGACTGATGGAATAAAACTTTCTTAATAAATTTATGTGAGGTGGCGACGTTGTAAACCGAGGACTTCCTGTATACTATTCTCCTAATGTCAGTCACTGGATTAATTTTTTTCTGATGGATGCGGTGATGTGCTGCTCGCCTTACCTTAACATAGCAGTAGTAGTGGCCAGCGTGACAGCTGTAGCCAGAATGCACCAGAACAGCATAGAGGCCGTACATAACAGGATCGCCTGAGCTCTGAGACATGTAGGGGCGGATGTTCAGAAATTCTGGATACCCAACATCCTAAAAATAAAAGACGAGGGGAAGAAAGATGAGACACGCTGAGGAAACAGACAGCTCCTTCAAGCAGTCAATGATGTAAGAACTTCTTTTGTTAACCTTTGTTATTTTTCCTCCGCTGAAGTTGGCAAACCTCTTCAGTGAAAGGGTCAGTACATTAGATGTTCGGTGGACTGTGAAGCGCTTGGTGGCCGGCACTTTCTTTTTGCACCTGAAGAAAAAAAAAAAAAGAGTAATGATGCTTTATAATGTGAATAAATGTTTTCTTTTTTAGTCTATTTTTCATACCCTGCAGGATTTTCTTATTACATAAATGGGACTCACTTGGCACACATGTAGGCATTCTCTCCACTTAATACGTCTGGTTTAACAAACAGTTCCAGGGCTCGGACGATGTTTGCTGCTTGCTGAAAACAAAAACAGAAAAACAGAGATACCTGGTGTTAATGAAGCAGAAACATATGCATTTATATAATACAATGGAAACAGAGGTGATGTTGAGATCTTGTGGAGCTTACCCGTATTTCAACAGCGATGTCCAGGTATGGATCATATGTATCTGACACACTTTTACAAATAGAGCATTTCACTGAAAGATAGAAAAACAAAAATTCATGTAAATACAAAACTATTAACTACCTTTTTCTTCAATATTTAAGACTCATCTTAAACTCTAAGTGTCATTAGTTACTAGCTGAGCAACATTACACCATTGTGCTGCACATAAACAAGACATAATAATACAAAAACCTAATGACAGCCACTGCTTAGAGTTTGCAGTGCCAACAGTCATGACGGCCACTCACACAGAGCAGTTAAAACAATGGCACATGACTGTAAATTGACAGTGCAGTGATTATCTCGTCATAGTAAATATACTGCATCTGGGTATAATACTGCACAAAAAGAGGAAAAGAGTGCTCTTAAAAAAAGGGGGGGGATTAACTGAGGTTTATGGGAGGGTGTTTGTAACTTTTATAGCAGCTGTGAAGAAAATGAAATCCATGTAAAATGAGGCGCCTCAATTTTACAAGCTGTTCTAAAGCAAAAATGCATTTTGCAGACATTTAACAGCCAAGTTAGATCATTCTCATGAACTGCTCTCGTAATAAGAGTTCGTATATTTTAAAACATCTACAGGGGTGCAGAGATAATCTTGTACAGTTGTCTGAGATTCCAGCATCTTCAGTAGATACAGATACATGGCACCGTGCAGCTTTCAGTATTGAACCCATCAAGACAGTCTGTTGATACTGACTTAGACTTTATCTGGTCTGCGAGGAAATAATCAATAATCCAACACCAAAGGCAACAAACGTGGAAATTTATAAAAGAGCACAGCTCCAGAGGCGATTTTTCCCCCCAAAGTTCTGCCAGTGTAAAAAGTCAATACCTCTTGACCTGAGGTAACCTCCAAAGATCTGGTGAACCAATGTTGTGGCCTGCGTCTGCCTGTCAAGCCTAAACGCAGGAAGAAAACAAAGAAAACAGGTCACCCGTGTAACAGACTTCAAAACAAAGACTTTTAATAAAGCACAAAGACTCACTTCGGGTAGCCGTTGAGACAGGCTTTCTGCATGGCATCGATGGTGTATCGCAAAAATTCATGAGCATCCTCTTGGCTCCCAAAGCGAAAATGTCTGGCAATTTCTGTGGGAGGCAAAAGTGCATGTTAAATCTGTGCTAATTCAACGTTTCAAAGCCAGACCCGTTAACAAGCGCTTCAGAACATTTATTCATGTTTTCTCCATTACTGAAACAAGGAAGCTGAGAATATAAAGATTTTAGTAAATATCTTTATAACTGGCAAGTACTGATTATTGTAGATTAATAATTCACTTGTGTGGAGTCACAGACATTGACTGGATGTAATGATTACTGTCAATTGAGTGACAACAAGGAGCTTTAATAATAATCATGTTTATTCTGAAATTATGTTTATGTAAAAAAAAACCAACAAACACAAAAACTCACAATCAGAATCAAAGAGAATCCAATGGAAAACATTTGTGTGTGACAATAAGTTCACAGAATATATTTCACAGTTTAAAGAGCAGTCTTTCATGGATGTTTACAGCCGACCTCTAACGTTAGTACCTCGTGCATTGTAGACAGGCAGTTGAACAACGACCTGATAAAAAGCTTCTGGTCACTAAGTGACTTCAGCAGACTGGCGTCTCATCTACAGTAAAAGTCTTACATTAGAGCTAATGTAGCCCTGAACACCCTGCCCTTACTGTTATTACTGTTATTTCCTAATGGAAAGGGAGAAGAGTCTGAGCTGGGAGAATTATAATGTGGTCATCACAACATTCCCAGCATCGCATCCCTGCACACTTACAATGAGTCACCCCGGAGCAGGAACAAGGAATAGGACACCGAGCACTAACGACCTGCTCCATGAACCTCTAGGAGAGGAGGGAAACCACACCTTGAAGACATGATATCTGGAGCATTAGATTCAGTTTGATTGGGAAACCCTGGCTGTGGGATCCTGTGGTATTTCCACAATAATTAACAGTGAGCTCTTTTGATTTTTATGCGAGGACACAGTGTTGGATTTGGATTTTTTTTTGGGATCGTGCTGAGCAAAAGGTGCAGATGTGGAATTTTCATTGTATGCATTTACATTGTTGTAGCTGCGGGGGAGGCCACCAGCTAAATGAACGTAAAGGGAAGCTGTAAAAACACAAACAGTGCGTCTCTGAGCCCTGACGGAAAAGAAAGGGAGGCAGGTGGCCTCTACGTTTTTGTGCTAAAGCTGCTCCTCTCAGCCCGCAGTCACAAGGAGACAGAGAGGGCATTGGAGAAGGAGGGAGAGAGAGAGAGAGAGAGGAGGAGGGGGGGAGGGAGAGACTGAAAAAGAGGCGCAGGAGGTGGAGACATGATTGCAGCAGCACATGAGGAAGAAGCAGGCAGGTAGGGAGGGGACTAAGGTGCAGTGAGACTACAGCACAGTACCTCAGCATGTCAAGGTGTAACTCACACCTCGTCTCTACTGTCTACGTGGTGTTCATTCACTCCCTGCAGTCTCACCGCTCCACTTACGTACTGCAGCTACTGTCACATGGGACACTGTGGCCAGTGTTGCATCACAGTGCCTCAGGCACTATTCAAACCAAAAGTCAGGCGGCGGAGTCTCCTGGTGACACAAACTAAACACACAGGCACAAATCAAGGTGTGGTGAGGAAGAGGTGGTCTTACTTTTGAGGTCTCTGATGAAGGAGACGGGCTTAATGGCATTGCCTGTGTTGGCAAAGGCTTGAATGATGTGATTCTGCATGACACAGATCATGCAAAAGCCGGACTGGTGACCTAAGACATAAACAAGAGAATCACAGTCACTTACAAAATATATGTACAGAACTCATTAAATTCATTAACTGATGAAAACTCACACAAAAACTTTTGGATGCCAGGCACTAAAATACTTTTAGGATCACACATCTCAATGTAAATACTGCTGTTTTTTTGTTTTGTTTTTCCTCTTCAGTCGCTCGGACGCCACAATGACATTCAGCCACGTGTCTGAACACAGGGTGGGTGAGTCCTACAACTACACGAGTCAGAAATGGGACAGTAAATCAGACAGCCCCTGATGAACAAGATTAAAGTACTCACAGGCCCGACTGTGCTCCTTTGAGAGCAAGTAGTTGGCGAGTGGCGGGGTGTAGGTGAGACACTGCACCGTGGAGTTGAGGAAGCAGGTGTTTCCGAGGTTGTGGAGACCGGCTCCCACCCTGTACACTCGCTCCCATTTGAGGGTGAGCTTGTTCCCTGGAAAGAGCATCTTCTGTGGGGCGGGGATCCCATCGCTCTGGCTTCCCACCACGTTCTCTGAGACTGACACGAGGAGCGCAGTTTAGCGAATCGAAGGATGAAATGAAAAATGTGAGACTTAAAAATATTGTGTTTACTTTGAGGGGGCTTACCTTGCCTCTTTATTTGAGCAGGCTCTGCTGCCTTCTGCCCCGTAGCACCCTCAGTGCGAGGATTGAGGATCACATACTTGTTCTTGAGGCTGTCCAGTTGATAGGAGAAGCCCTTGCTGGCAGGCTCAAACTCTATTTTCTGCAAAAGGACCTTCTTGGCAGAAGAGGCCAGCAGTTTGTTAAGGTCGCCCTCATCGCCTGTCTCCTTTCGACCAGGTTTTAATGCCTCCTTGAGTTTATCCACTATCGGCATTGTTGGAACATCACTGCAAAGAAACAGATTGGGATGGCAGTGTCAATCCAAATGTTGCTGCACAACACAAACAACAAAGCTTGTTTAACCACTTTCCCAAATGAGATCGATAATATGCCAGTACATCCACATCCTATTCAAAACACATCTCACGGTGCTTTGAGTGACACAGAGCTAAACAGGACAGAAAATAAATATCCTGTTGTTCAAATAAATGCTGAACCTGTCACTCAGTTAATAAATGAAGTGCTTATTAACGCCCCTGTTGAGTCGGTACCTCTCCGGGCCACATATCCCGGCGCTGCTTCACAACAGACATAAGGACTGAGTGCATCTGAGGAGCCAGCTGGGTCTTGGCAGCTGTCCCCACAGTTATGCAAGATATCAGATGTACGTCGGTAGCACAGTGGTGGATTGTAAGGGAGAGGAGAGGATGAGCATTTAGAGCACTTAAGGTGTAAGCAGCTGCTGTTAGCTGCCAAGTCACGTTAATACAACTCACACAAAGTCATTTTTTGAACAAGTGTTTGTTATTGTTATCTTGATTCTGACAGTTGTTTGTTTAGTGAATATTTTGTCATTTGGACCATCAGTGAAGTGAGAGATAAAAAAAATGTATAAAAAAACTAACGCTGCTTTAAAAAATAAAAACATTTGCTGTCTGGTGTCCCCTTTAAATGCAGAGTAACAGTGTTTGTACATTTCCACAACAACCAACTAGCAGCCAAAAGGACTTGTGATGTGTTATTTTCTAATAAAAAAATAAATATATATATTCAGTGCTGACCGAACGGTGTGCAAACCAATCATTCAGCCTCCTATCACCTCTGTCTATGTCCAAAATTAAGAGTGAAAGCATCACGTAGATGTTACTGCACAAACACTAACAACACTGAGTTCCATAGAGTCCTGCTCATCACTGGGCAGTGACGTCAGGAAGAGGGAAGGAGGGCTGAACATGCATTGTATGCACAAGGGCACGCTGACCTTCACATGCTGCTGATACTGATACAACTAAGAACGACACAGCGAGCTGCAGTGATGCTCGAGCAGGCACCAACGTTCAGACACCGACCACAACAAAGGTGTTTACTCAGATTATCTCACATTAATTAGTCATCTTGTGTGTGCACAGAAACTTTCTAATGTTTCTGTTGGTATTTGGCAAATACACCAACAATGACCAGTTATCTGAAAGCATGCCATTAAAGGGCCAGTTCTGTTTTTCTTCCTTGATGTTCATGGTGATAGGAGTTGTTGGATAGATATTAACCTTACTGATATATTTATAAAATGATGGTGCTGTCGCATGATTGTTTTAACAAGAAGTTGAATTATAAACAACAGCATCAAGTATAAAATGATACTGAATGTTGCCTTTTGATGCTATAGTGGCTAGTGCATGTCTAATGTGAAGAAACTACTCAAGAAAATACAAAAGAAAAAGTTAGTTCGGCTGTTTTCCATTTTTCATTCACACAACTACCAACAAGGAAGTCCAGTCACCTTGTGTTCAAAAATAGTGACGATTCAAGAGTTTAATTAAAATACAGTGACACTGTCTGGTTTGAAGCATTTTAAATAATGCATATGTGATTAAAATTTAGGGACCTCCAAATATAAGCATAAAGCCATCTAATCACTTGTCTCATAGTCTGGAGAAAACGCTCACATTGACGTGCTTAAATACATCAATTGAAATATTATTTAATTCAACTTACAGAAATATAAATTGCCAATGTAATAACAACTTAGGTACAATTTTGTTTCTAACACAGATTAGAGCTAGAATAATATCAATTACTCTATTGAATAATAGTTAAAATATTCTCCTATCCATTTTTATTCAAAACTAACCAAGCAAAATATTAGCTTGGTTCATTTTTGCCTTAAGGGAATAATTATTACATTTTATAGGTTTTGGAAAACACAACATAACATTGTAAACACAGCACTTCTATTACTTTAGTCAATGATGGTCACATGAACACCAGTATTACCTTTTTATTGATACTTGGTTCAATTTTTATTATATTTTATTCTATATCTGTGTAATTTGTGTATATTCTCTTATTGAAGTTCTTCTCAATTATTTGTAGCACTCTGTACTTGTTTTTCCTGTTTGCTGCTGTGACAAAAGAATTTCCCCGTGTAGAAAAATAATAAATAATCTTATCTTATCTGGAGACCACACAACAAGGTGATTAACTTACACCTAAATGACAGGTCAGGTGACATGTGGTGCCTTTAAGGGGCTTTCAACAATATTTTAATGACGACCAAGCAGGTACAGGTCAAAGCAAACCATCAAAATTATTAACCTTACAAGATTTTTTGATGCTAACATACAGAGGCCAAATAAAGGTTAGCATTACGGTTTATCTCTAAAGGTAAAAATGGTAAAAACAGCAAAACAAACCATCAAATGTTGTGTTTAGAAAAATGTCAATAACCTCCTGAAATCACACGTATCCACATCTGGACTGGAAACGATGGATTTTATTGATGTTACCTGAAGGGAGCGCGGCTAACGCTGTGCCTGTTACAATCCCTTCATTAACACAGCGTGTTCACACCACTCGTAGCTTCCTAATTTCCCGTATCTGTATGTTTTGCTGGATTTCGTTACAAACCCGATGCAGTCACCGTGTTCACCAGCGGCATTCAACGCAACGGGCCAGTCATCACAGCCTGAATGCTAGCTAGCTAGTTCCGACATGTACAGTTTAAAATACAAACACATTGCGCCGCCATACATTCACAAAATATTTATTTTTTTCCCTTATTTTTGATGGGGTTTCTCATCCTGCTGTGGACTGCTTCGTGTTTTTATTCTCCACAACAGCCGTGGTACGTTAGCCCGCGAGCTAGCTTAACGTGGCGTGAACCTCCCTCAGTGCTGCAATGTGGGTTAGCATCTCAGCGTCCAGGTGGCTAACGACCCCACACCGCCACGCACTGTCTCTTTCTAGTTGAACGACATCCCCGTGGAAGTACACGGCGAGCAAATATCACACGAGTCCGGGAGTTTTGTCCACTCACCTTTCGCTCAATCGGCCAAAATCGTTGACAGTAGAGTGGTCCGCTTCCTCAGCTGAAGCTCCTGGGTCTGCTATTTTCGCCCATGCTGCATTATCAGAGGGCGGCGACAACAGTGAGTGACGGGGAGCACAGACCAATCAGACAACAGGTCACGCCGTAGCGAAAAGGGTTCAGCCAATGAACGCTCGAGCTGTCGTTGAGCTGTCGACAGAGAGCTACACGTGACTTGTAGCCAGCCCCTGTTTACCATTGATGCAATGGGCACGTTAACATGTTAATAATTTTTAATGTAACAATAAAGCGTGGGGAATATGTGAGGCTCGCGGCATTGGAATTAAGATGCCCTTGAAATCCATGTACAATTAAATCAATGCCTCATTGTCAACATTTCAATTGTGGCAGAATGTACCAATCTTATATTAAATGTAGCAAAATGTCATCAGTTCATTCATATTATATAAACCTCTCCATACATTAAAGGCTTTGATTCGATTGTATTCATCCAGAAAAGTACTTTTTTTATCCCAGGTTTAATCCAGTTGATCTTAATTACATTTCACTACAGACAGATATAAAGATATTTTTCACCAACATAATACTGATTTGACTCAAAAGTATCACAAAATATGAGAAATATGAGAGTATTTGATAGCTGCTCGCGTGTGCACATGGATAGGCTCGTGGATCTGTGAATGTCACATGTCGTTGTTGCATCCACCAGGAGGCAGTAGATTGCCATTATAGTATGAACACCTCTTGCATTGTCACTGCTAAACACTGATTGAGGAAACTAAACGCCCCGTGATGTTTTCTGTGTATGTTATGTACATTTCTAGAAGTCTCTCTGGATACAAATCTTTCAAGAATTCGTCATGACATATGCGGGATTGTTGCATGTATTTATGTGAAGAATAACCAGTGCACAGCACACTAAAACAGGGTTTGGCATTTAATATAACAGTCAAATGTACAGTAATGTTTCAGATGGATATGCATGCAAAAATCAACTTATCTCAAAAGTCCCATGTGAAACCAGCACAAGACATCACACTTGATTACAGTTTCAAATGAAGAATCTTTTTACACTCATAATAATTATAATAAAGTCATTTGCTTGACACTTAAGGTCATTTCAGTGCCTCTGCAAGAAAAAGTTATTGGTTCCAAAATCTTCTTTAACTCACTGTTGTAAAGGAGGACCCAGTCAGGACCTACAACTTGACCTTTACTGCACACAAAATATATTTTTGTAATAGTTTTTAAAAAATGATATTTTCTGTTCATAATAAAAAATGACATCATTTGTCATAAAAAAGTCATCAAAGTATGGGCTTTTTCCAATAATGATGAATCATTCTTAAATATGCTCTTACACTTAATAATGCAATACAAAAAGAGCTTTAAAATATAAAATAAAAAACGGAGGATTCAATCCTCTTTTCCCATTGTATTTTTCATTAGAGACAATATGACTGTTGTGACAATTGTGTTAAAAGTGCATTTTTGTCTTTTTAAAATTATTTGAAGGAAACAGTTGCATAGCAAAAGCACTGATTGTAATCACAAGGTGGCTTCATGTTACCAACAACATGCCACACCTTTACACCGATCACATTTGCACATCATTAAAAAATGGAGGGGAAGACAGAATCTGAGGCAGAACGGGCAAGAGGTGGCACTCGATCCTTGTGATAGCTCTGCTGTCACAAATCAGGATGCCGACTGTCAGCTGATATTACTCACCAACACAGATTCACAGACCTTTGATTTCATAAGTAAAGATTTATCGTTCAATTTAAACAATACCTTTGGTTAAAAAGGAAAAAAAACAGAAATAATAGCACAGAGACAAAACTACTACGAGCAACAATACTGAATTGTGATGATTATCCCTTTATTTATTTCAGCTGAAAGAAAAGTGGTTTATGAGGAAGTGCTTTAGATTCAGGGGTAGAAGTGGCAGAAAGTGCTGAGTTCATAACACTGTTAATTGAAAACATGAGACCTGCAATAAAGATTTTTTGTTCAAAGCTCAGCATGGAGTGCTCACCCTACAGCTTCTTTAACAATAACAATAACAATAAAAAAGTCAAAATAAGAATTTGTCGTGTTTTTATTTCTGTTTTTGGTTTTTATATGTTGGTGTATTTCAACTGCAGACATCTTCAGGCTTTTGGACAGTGGTGGAGTTAAGGGTCTTCGATGTCCAGGAAATCCTTTTTGGGTGGTGCAGTGCCTCGGTACCACGCACACGAGTCATCACTCCTCTTGATACAAGCAAAGTGTTTGGCCTGCTCTCCATTGACTAGCTTCTCGATCACCCAGTCCGTCCACAGGCACTCCATCGGGCTGCTGATCATGCAGGGCACAGAGGTGCAGCGGGTGATCTGAGGGAAGAGAAGACACCAAAAATCAGGCAATGAACACACAATAAGCAACACATCTTTGGGAAAATTTTCTCACTATATAGTTTCCTTACCCTGCAATCACAGCCTGTTTGATAGCGCTGAGTCAGGCTCTTCTTCTGGGTGGCACTCAGAGCCTCCCAGGGCTCGATGAAGTCACACAGTGTGACGTGCATTGTCCCATCAGTCTCCAGTTTGCCTGCAGTGGAGGGAGAGTGTAGCAGAAGCAATGAGGTGACAGAAAAACTGATACTGAAATGCATCCATGAACATTGATTGTAGTATTTTCTATGTGTGGCTGGTAAAAGTTATACCTGTGATAAGATACTCTTTCCTCCCATCAGTCTCCAGGGTCACTCCACACACTGCAGACGAGGGAGCAGTGTAGATGGCATCAACATCCTGAGTGGGACCTTTGAACATCTGACAAATCAAACAAAAAGAAACACTTATTGAGAATTGTTGGAGTTTATACTAAATCATAAAAATGATAATCAAATTATTCCATGTACCTTGATCTGTTTGATGTCATACTTGAGCCGTTTGATAGGATTCCCATAGATGTCATTTCCAGCGTCCACCTCTTCCACGCCAACTACTTTTGCTCTGATAACTGGAAGACAGCACAAAGAACAAGCCACAATAGCAGTTAGTGTACATGAAGACAAGGTTTCAAAGTGAAACACCGTTGTGATTTTAAAACCGAACTGGATCTGGGTTTGTCTGTATCTGATCCAAGCCCTGCCCAGGTTTGGCGTGGTGCAGCTGGCCGCAACACATTGCTGTGGCTTGGATCTGAGGAGTTTGCATGTGCCAGGTGCTGGGAAGACAGAGGCACATGAGTGTTTCATCAGCTGCAATCAGAGGGAGGAATGTGCGCTGCCTGTTCCCAGGTTCCTAGGCCGACACAGGAGGAAGCCAGTCAGCAATCTTTGAAAAAGCTGAACTAGAATGCTCCCCTCGCCCCCAGGCCTCTCTGCCGGCCTGCCTCTCTGTCTGGATAAAGGTGCTGACATGCAAATCAACCTCTTTCTTTCGTGTGCAGCTTCTCCCTCCCTCCCTCCCACTCTCTTGCACTCTGCAGTTCCAGTTTCCAGATTCACAGAGGTTTAGATGGGGAAAAAAAATAACAGTTCAAGTGGAAAAATATTATCAGAGCCATACAGATGAGCCTTTGAGCTCGAATCCTGAGTAGTTAACAAAAAATATGACTCATGTGTTTCACAGTCGCAGCCTCTTTCATGTAAATCCAAACACTGAAGTACAGTATATCATGGATCATGTGCCCGTCACAACTAAATACCTTATGGATTACCAGCATAATGACAGTTGCAGTGATTACTGTAATTTCACAAGACTGCCACGATGTTCAGGTTTACAATAATCACAGTTAAAATTAAGCTTTTAAACGGAGGAAACTAGCGACAGGGCTAATGCTCACCAGATGTTCCCTTTCAAGTTCCAGCTCGCTTTGCTAAAGGTGGCAGCTACTGATTGTCTCAGACCATCACTCGCCTGCTTCCTGACCAAATAAGATCAAGACTTTTCATTTGTTTTTTATATGAAGGTATGAAGCTGCGAGCCACATGTGCCCTAATTCGATGACAATAGAGGCTTAGAGAACATTTCCTTTTAAGGGTCTAAATCCTCGACCCTTAACAAAAGGAAAACAGGGAAGAAAGGAGAGCGAGCGCACAGATGGAGAAATGAAGATGGTTGTCACACTGCAGAGATAATATTAGCCCGACTGTATATACGAGGAGAAGATTCAAAGTGATACCACAGCACTGTTGTCGACAGGGAGACGAGGTAGAGTTGCACGCTCTAGAATAACCATCTGCACCAAGCGATAATATATTATCAATAAAAGATGTTCATTTTAAAATCACAACCTCCTCCACTCTCGCAGCAGCACTGAGAAACTGTCCAACTTCTCTGGCTGCAGAGTGGATTAGTGGTAATCCCCCTTTGCTGGAGTGTGCAGAATCACACAAAGATCACTTCTCCGTCTACTAGTGTAAAGTAGGGCAGTGTAAATATCCATGCATGTCAGAAAGTAAATAAATAAAACACTCAAAGTTAAGTTTAAGTCGCATTTAGTCATTTTTCCTCCTTAAGCTGAAGTCATTTAGAAATATAACTTAATTTACTGTGCAGATATACAGCACATACTCAGTTCTCCCAGGACCTGATGTTTACTGGAACAGGCTGACAAAGCCCTTTAAAAATCATAAGTTTCACCAAACTGGCGACTGAAGCAACCATCTAATTTGCTAGTTACTCAAACAATAAACACAATATTTCACATGTAGTATTGTGGTCATGGTCGTGCTTCAAAAACAAAGAGAAAAAAGCAAATGCATGTCATGTAATTGCAGGGCCTGTACATCCATTTTTCTCTCAGAGAAGTCACAAAGTGGTCAGACTTTGAATGAGGGAAAAAGTAAACTATAAACTCAGGCTGACTTCTGTGTGGATCCTGTCCAAAGTTTCATGGATTAATCCGCTATTATCTTTTAAAATACAAATTTGTTTTTTCTTTTCTCGTCATTTTACTGTCTTCTTATTTATTTGTGGATTGCATGTGATGGAGGATGAGGACAAATCTCCCCATGCAGTATAATAAAAGGAGCTGAATTGTAACAGTGAGCCAGCTGGATGGATCGATCAAATGCATTATTGCAGGTGATGCTGGAGTTGAAAGCAGCTGTAGTGAGAATCTGCACATTCAGCCTGGCTCAAAGGATGGAAATCTGGTTTTAATGTCAGCTCTGTTTACACAGCTTGCAGGGCCGTGTTTATCCCGGAAGTCATGTAAAAGCCAGCTTTCCTTTAAGGGTCTCAAATGATTCACTTTTCTTCTGTGCAAAAAGCAGAACAGACACACTCAATAATCTCCAAACATTGTGAAATAAAAAGCAAATACGTAACAAACACCATTTGACTGCCCAGCATTTCTCCGCCTCAGCCAAAAAGTCCAGAGAATGGATTTTAATTTACGAGGAAAGACTTTTCTTGAACAGAAACAGATTTTTACAACTAAATCTGACCTGGTTTCTGTTTGCTGAAGCACTCAAAAGGCTCTCGCAGAAAAAGACAACACAGTTCAGGTGTTAGTGGACACTTACTGTCCACAGCTCTTCTCACTTGGGACAAACTGAATGTGCAAGCTAATCAAGAAATTTTCCATAGACTTCAGGCAATCTAACTGACACTACATGAGTACAGCTTGAGTAATAGTTTCACTTCAGTAAAATGTCTAACACCAAGTAAGAGTTGATCCAGGGAAGGTCTCACTAGGTTTCACTTTAGATAGAAATTATTGATTGCAGAATAAGTGCCAGTTATTGCACATTCTCTATGAAGCTCCCAGTGAGTTAATGTGACGATAATGTCACAAATTCCCAGGATTTCTCACTGACATTTTAATTTAGAAAAGATTTGTGTAAGTTCACCAATTGGATTTGAAGAAGGCCTTCGACCGTGTCCCCAGGGGCATCCTGTGGGGGGCACTCTGGGAGCATGGGGTGGATGGCTCTTTGTTAGTGGCCATTCAGTCCCTGTTCTGAAGGAGTGCGTGTCTGGTCAGTGTAGCCGGCACTAAGTCGGACCTGTTCCCGGTAGGGGTTGGACTCCACCAGGGCTGCCCTTTGTCACTGGTTCTGTTCATAACTTTCATGGACAGAGAATCTCGTCTCTGCTTTTTGCGGATGATGTGGTCCTCTTAGCACCGTCGGAGAGTAACCTACAGTGTGAAGCGACTGGGATGAAGATCAGCACCTCCAAGTCTGAGGCCATGGATCTGAGTCGGAAAAGGGTGGGTTGCCTGCTCCGGGTCAGGGGTAAGGTCCTACCTCAGGGGGGAGGAGTTTAAGTATCTTGAACTTGTCGCGAGTGAGGGTAGAATGGAGTGGGAGATCGACAGGCGGATTGGAGCAGCGTCCACAGTTATGCAGTCGCTAATCCAGTCCATCGTGGTGAAGAGGGAGCTGAACCAGAAGGCGAGGCTCTTGATTTACTGGTCAATCTACGTTCAAACCCTCACCTATCATGTCATGATCTTTGGGTAATGACCGAAAGAACAAGATCATGAATACAAGCGGCCAAAATGAGTTTCCTCCGCAGGGTGGCCGGGCTCTCCCTTAGAGATAGGGTGAGGAGCTCGGTCATCCGGGAGGGACTCGGGACTCCATGTCGAGAGGAGCCAGCTGAGGTGGTTCGGGCATCTGGCAAGGATGCCCACTGGGCGCCTCCCTTCGGAGGTGTTTCGGGCATGTCCAACCAGGAGGAGATCTCCGGGCCGACCCAGGACACGCTGGAAGGATTATATCTCACGGCTGGCCTGGGAACGCTTCGGGATCCCCCCAGAGGAGCTGGTGGAAGTGGCTGGGAAGAGGACTGTCTGGGCCTCTTTGCTAAGGCTGCTGCCCCTGCGACCCAGACCCTCCAGATAAGCGGGAGAAGACGACAAAGTTCACAAATCCTGACTGACCTCTCTGGGGCACAGCAACTAAGTCAACAATTGCTAAGGTATCTATGGATGGTATCTGCCTCAAACTACTTAGAAAGACTGATCTCCTCCACTTCTACGTGGTTTCTGTTGGTACAAGGGTCTATCCATGGTGCTGAAGCAGGAGCTGAGGGGTCAGGGTCATGTCAGGACTTGACCTCAGAGACGGTGATGACACGAATCAGTCAGGAAGTTCACATGACTTATCAGCAGCTTAGATTAGTCAGAGCCCTGCACCATCTCCTATCTCTCATATGGCATCTTCAGTGTACAATAGTCCTTCAGCTTCCTGTTTGGGTCCTTTTCACCAACAGAGTCAATCAACTTAACAAGAGTATCAATAAACGGAGGTGTCCTCAGGTGTGCCAACATTAATCTGCTTATCCACCAAATTCAACAATACACACACTTTCACATCCTGTGGAAAATGTGTAAAATGACACAAAAATGTTAATTTAAGAATATTACAAGAACTTGTTTCATTGCCTCAGCGTAAAGCGATGTGCAATGAGTCTTTGGTGTATTCACTATTTGATGTATGCTTTGATGTAGTATTAAGTCATTAGTAGTAGCACTGGTACTATCAGACCCCGTATTTCTGATAGTAGTTATCTGGCTCTCAATTAAAACGTTCAAGGAAAGAAGAGTAGTGTAATAAGATTTCTTCATCCTCCAGAGCTATGGTGAAAAAACTTTGAATAATTCACCTTCTGTACACAGGCCACACACTCAGCCAGCTCACGAGCAAGAAAAAAGACCGTCAGCAAACCCCAGTTTAAATAGCTACACAAGCTGGTCACTGTTGGGACTCTTGTTAGCTTAAGGCCAATGTTCAAGGCAGCAACAAGCAGTGTTTTGTAACCATCCAAATGACCTTTGAGCAAGAGAAAAATGGGGTTCAATGCACCGAAAGTTTTTAATTGCGGAACTGAAGATGGAGTTTTGTTGTAATTATTGTGTCGTTATCTTGCTAAACACCACAAACAATTTGTAAATGGAAGAACACAAAAGTCACAAGTTAAATTAGTTGGGAAAAAAAGATCAAATATTTTACTTTTACTGTAAAAAAAAAAAAGAACAAAAAGAGATGATATTGCATAAAAGTGCATTAAGTGTGTTGCTGTGTCTATAAAAATATTAACAGATTAGAGAGAGAAAAGAGGAGGGCAGTGGAAAAAAGAGACAGAAAATTCCACCCTCCTCCCCTTGTAATTGTAAACATGAGAGTGGGGAAGTTTTCCACTCAGCGTCAACAGTTTCTATGTCAAAAGTAAACACACGGATCCCACAGATTATGCATTGTAATATGACTAAATGCTACTTTGTATGTGCTGGTTGTTTGCCAGTGGATCCACTCACCGACATCCGAGTTGCAGAACGCCTGCTGAGGATGCGCAGGGGAGCAGCTGCAGGCTTCTGCCATGTCCTCCACCCGCCAAAGAACCAGGATGGCCAGAGTGACTAAACAGCTGTTCAGGATCCAGGTCATCTTTGAACTAATTTCAACAAGTGGTGGAAAAATAAAATACAGATAGGATCTTGAGCAGTCTGGACGAAAAATATCCTCAGCTTCGAGTGAATGAAAAAAAAAGACGCTCCCGCTTGTCAAAGTAAGAGATGCACAAGGCACGAGAGGGAGTTCATTCCTGTCGAAGTCTGCTCTCTGACACCTCCTCCAAATCTGTTTTCCACTACACTGACGAGCAGCCGTGTTTTATTAGCGCAGGATGGCAGCAGGCTCCTCCCCCACTGTGGTTTGAGCCAGTGAACGCACCACCGCTGCTGAGGTCAGGGGCTCCCAACTTTTCTTATGCACTCGCAAACTCCGTCACCGGGTCTGTCACAATCCAGCTGCGTGGAGACGGGCTCGTTGTCTTTTACGAGAACAACTGCATCTGTTAAATCACCCCCAGACACACGCGTGGGTTTCTTCTTCTTTTTTTTTAATGAGAGAACAAACCGAAGATTAACCATCAATTCATCATCATGTTTCTCTCAACATTAAACTTTCCCCTCAAATCTTTATCCTCCCTCCCAAATTTAACAATAACGTGATTTATGAAGCAATCTAACATTTAAACTATTGTGAGTACATTTTATTCGCCCAAAGTCTTCTACATTGGATTTTAATTGGGGAAATCTTATGAAAATTGTGAATTTTCATAAGATATTATTATTATTATTATTATTATTATTATTATTATTATTATCATTTTACAGTATGGGATTAATTGGTGACCTATTCTTCTGGGAGCATAGGCTCTTAACCACTAAATGAGGAGCACACAAAAATATTTGTTAGGTTAACTTTTTATTAACTAACTAAACTGAGAACTAGACCTTAATTTTCCAATAAAGATTTTTTTTTAAATAAAATTCAGTGCAACTTTATAACACTTTATCAACAATATATTAGCTACCTTACCTAATTTTGTTTCATGTTTTGCTCACTAAATCATTTTTGTTCACATTCTAACATGACAGAAATTCCCTACAAATGTGTGTACACTGAATAAATAAGATTCACACCTTTAAATTATAGATTATCTGTACAGTTTAGGCCTCAAAATAAAACTATATCTGAGAGATTATTTTTGTTTTATGCCCTTTTATGGAGAATGTATATTTTAGGATGACTGATTATCAAAGTATAGAGAATGTAATTCATCCTTTATCTATCTATCTATCTATCTATCTATCTATCTATCTATCTATCTATCTAACCAGCGACATCTGTAACATCTGGAGGGAAATTATAAAATACAACAGTTTGAAAGCGTGGACATTCACTGTAAATTTAAAGCAGCAGAGTTATGTTACTCTTGTTATGTTTTTTTTTGTTTTTTTTCACCATTTCCCATACACGAGGCACTACTTAATGAAGCAAGGGGTTGTGACAATAGCTTAAGGCATGTCTGATATAAACAGGAGGACAGATGCTGTGGAAGTTATTAGACAAGTCACCATCCACTACAACAGCCTCTCTGTTTAAAACATCCACCAATTATACAGCAACAGTATCTGGTCTTCACTTACTCCTCATGGAAATATCTGGCTAATCTGAGCTGTTCCCAGAAATTACACAGCAAAACAATAAGTTTATTTCAGGTGGGACAAGTAGTATTCCTCAGTATGTTGTCACTACAGGCATAAGGAATGTCTTGTGTCTGTCACGCTAACTGCCTGTGGTTTTTAATTCGGTGAAAGTGTTTATGCATGTACACTCACTTTCGGTAACTACTAAAAAAGCCGTTTGTCACACATGAAAATACCGAAGAAGACTGAACGAGGAGTGGCAAAGTGGAGAGAAGTGACATCATGCCCTTAAACTTAATAGATTCAATCTGGCGGCGATTCCTCCGCCTTAAGCGACGCAAACCCCTCCACCCTCCTGTGAAAGAAACATTATGCTATAGTCGAATTCTTCAGTTGTTTCTCATCCCTTACTCATGCTCAAAAATAGATGTCTCTTTTAATGGAAAGTTCACCGCTGCTGCTGCACCACCTCAGGAAGCCGAGGATCTCCAGAGTTTTGTGGCCTCCCGTGTTGACTCTGGCTTAGGGGGGGAGAGATCACAGCGAGGGCATGGTGTGTTTGATGATTAGAGCTGATGATGAATAATGAAGGGCACTGAAAAGAAAGAGAGAGGTGGGGGACTGTATCTGCTGCTGCTGCTGCTGCTGCTGCTGTGGCTGCCTCGCTCCCTGACATCATATTTGGCCACTCCGGCAAATATTTCCACTGTTTTCCATAGTTGAGCATTTTTGCCTGGGTTCTTTTCCACCGGTCTCTTACTTGATGTCTGTGCAAAAACAGGCAAGGAGAGAGAGTAGGAAAAAAAAAAAGGGAACTCAATTTAATGTCCTCTCTGTAATGACTAACATCCCTGGCGTCTTCTTGCTGAGGGGAAGTTTCTACGTTTATTTATCTCTGTGTTTTCCTTTAGTTTTTGGGGTGAGAGTGCCACCGGCGAGATAAGGAAAATTTCCAGATTGTTAGAAATTTTGTAAGCCGGTGTGACTCGTAAGAAGAGTGGAAGTTACCGTACACAAAAGACATAACACGACAACACAGATGTTGGGCGTGGGGGGGGGGGG
>OOFC01049287.1:0-15096 GCA_900323345.1 Pseudochromis fuscus | reverse complement strand
TCTAATTTCTATTTTTTTTTTTTTTGCGTTTCTACATGAGGAGTAACTGAGACATTATGAAGGCTTCACCTAAAATGTGAAGCACACTTTCAAGATAAGATAAGATAAGTTAAGTTGAGATGAGATGAGATGAGATGAGATAAGATAAGATAAGATAAGGTGAGATGAGATGAGATGAGATGAGATAAGATAAGATGAGATAAGATAAGATAAGGTGAGATGAGATGAGATGAGATAAGATAAGATAAGGTGAGATGAGATGAGATGAGATAAGATAAGATAAGATGAGATGAAATAAGATAAGATAAGATAAGATAAGATAAGGTGAGATGAGATGAGATGAGATGAGATGAGATGAGATAAGATAAGATAAGATAAGATTAGATAAGATAAGGTGAGATGAGATGAGATAAGATAAGATAAGATAAGATAAGATAAGATAAGATAAGATAAGATGAGATGAGATGAGATGAGATAAGATGAGATGAGATGAGATGAGATGAGATGAGATGAGATGAGATGAGATGAGATGAGATGAGATGAGATAAGATAAGGTGAGATGAGATGAGATGAGATGAGATAAGATAAGATAAGATAAGGTGAGATGAGATGAGATGAGATGAGATAAGATAAGATAAGATAAGATGAGATGAGATGAGATGAGATGAGATAAGATAAGATAAGATAAGATGAGATAAGATGAGATAAAATGCACAGTGATGATTACAAATTGACCCCAAGGTTGGTCACTTTGCCTACTGACTGAATTGTTGAATATGTCTGTCATGGTTATTGTTGTTTTCCTCCTGTTGCTTGTTGTGATTTATTTTTCCCACTGTCTTCTGTGTTTCATCTGCTTTTGCTTCATTGTCATTTCCTGTTTTATTTTGTTTTATATTGTAAAAATAAAACTGAAAAGGTCTCAAACTCAAAGCTTTGTCAAACTTTTAAAACCGAGATTATTGTTTGTTTCATTCAATATAATTTCATGTTTTTTCCACAAGTTCACAATGGGTTTTTTTTAATTGAAAGATATTTCCTCCTCAAATTATCTTCCAACCTAGATCCAACATATGTTAAGTGTTTTGACTTTCATTCAGTACTATTACCAATATCACCCTTACTGCAAAATAGTCTTCCATGCTTATAATTCAGACCTTCTTTAGTCATATTATACATCTGCATATTAAGACATCATGCTTGTTTTTCACAAAATACAGAGAGATTTAAGAAATAAATAAATAAATACAACAATTAGTCACAACTCACAAGTCACGTATCCCATGCCACCAAGTTGATGATTCAATGGTTTATACAGGAAGAATCCTCCAGGACAGAGCGCCACATCCACACTGATGCCCAACCCGTTGCACCCACCGTGGTAACCATATGCAGTCACTCTCAGTGGGGTCGCAGACTCCGTTGTTGGATAATTAAATGAGGTGTAAATAGTGCGATATGTGCCACCATAATTGAGGGGTACACACTTTGGAGCAACTCTGTCTCCTCCAATCCCTGTGAAGCGCCACCATTTATTAAGAAGATGTGCGTCGTCGTTAGGATAGAGAGGGAAAGAAGTGGAGGTAAAGTCTCGGTTGCGCCATGGTTGAGATAGGTTGGTGTATCCGTCACAGGAACCTGAAATTAAAAAGGAAACGCTGACAGTCATACTGTTTGTTTGTTTGTTTGCGTTGTCTTTAAGTATGTAAGTGAAAATCATCCGTACCAGGAGGGAAAACACAAGAGGCAGGGATGATGAGTAAACCTGAAACCAGAAAAAAGAAATGTTGGAGAATGAAGAAGTTGTTGGAGCCTTGAAAGTAACACAGACATTTAACACTGTTATCTATAGAACATGTTATAACTTTTGAAAATTACTATTAAAAGTCAAAAGTCATATTGATAAGTCATAATGGACTTCATTTTCTATCTGCAATAAAACAAGTGTCATCTAAACTGTATTGTCAAGTTAAAATTAGCAGCACTGATATAGTCTCACATTATTTCTACAGAAACAATTATCTCCAGTAAATTAGACAGTTCAAAAATAAACCATCACTTACCCAGGAGAAGAGTGAAGGCACAGTTCATCCTGACATGTCAAGTCTGCAGGTCACTTCAGGTCTGACCTCACGTTCACACTGTAAAACTTGCACCACCCATAAAAGATGTGCAAATGCAAAATACAATGCAAATGAACTGGCCTATGACGAAGACTTAAATTAAATCTGTACTCAGCACAGATTAATTGATTTGGCAGAAGTTATATGAGATTTTTTTTTTTTTTTTTTAAACTAACTTTGATCTGATGATGAGAACAAGGAGACACATCACAGTTGTTTATTTTGACCTTACAGATGCAGATCTGAAGTAATTTAAGACCATTATTGCCAAGTAGAAAATTTAATTATTAGCTTACGATTTAAGGTTTTAATAAATCAATAGATTAATGTTGCCTGTGTTGTGCCATTTGTGTTGACTGCACTCACTGTAAGTTGTGAATTTGATTGAGATTATTAGGTTTGTACTGAATCATCCAACCTTACAGTTTATTTAACACCAGCTTGTCTCAGTAATTTTACATTACTGTAACACTTGCATCAGGTTTGTATCATGCTTACTTTCTTTAAATCAATAGTGAGGTCTAATATTGTCACGACTCTCCACATGACTCTGCCAACCTGGAACAGCAGGGGAACTACATAAGGCGGCTAATTGTGGATATTAGCTCTGCATTTAACACCATTCCCCCCACAGACTGGTGACCAAACTGGGACTATTGCAATCTATCCGCCTCTGTATTAAGGACTTGCTGTTAAATCGCTCCCAGAGGGTGAGAGCAGGCCCCCACATCTCCACAGCTCTCAGCCTCAGCACCGACTCTCTACAGCCCCGTCCACTCCAGCAGCACCATCACCAAGTTTGGGGATAACACAACGGTGGTGGGGCTCATCTCTCAGGGGGACTAGTCTGCAAACCAGGAAGAGGTGGAGTGGCTCATCATATGGTGCACAGAAAACAACTTGGTCGTGTGTGGACAGGGTCTCAGACTTTATATCCCTTGGCATTCGGTTTGAGGAGGACCTGACCTGGAGTGCTAACACCACAGTGCTAGTGAAGAAGACACAGCAGAGACTGTTCTTCCTGAGGATCCTCATGCTTATGTCCTACTACTGCTGCTCTGTATGGAGCATATTGAGCTAATCCATTAGTATGTGGTTTGCCAGCTGCACTCTAGCAGAGATGAAGTGTGCCCAGAGGGTGGTCAGAGGAGCTCTACAGCCACCACTGCCTCAAAAAAAAAAAGCCCACAACATCTTTAAAAATCCCTTCTACCCAGGACACCATCTGTTTGAACTGCTGCCCTCTGGTAGAAGATACAAGACATTTAAACCACTAACAAATGGACTGAAACCCTGTTTTTATCCAAGAGCGATCATTGCACTAAATGTGCAAAAGACATGATCTGTTGCACCAATACTTCTTGTGCAATATGCGTTGATGAAAGGCAATTGTATTTTTTTGTTTGTATATTTTTTACTTCAGGTTCTTTTTGTGTCTCCATATTTAATCGCTTTTACCTCAGCATGAAGTAAGATAGCATCCAATTCGGTTGAATTTTTTTGTGTACAATGACAATAAACACTATTCTGTTCGATTCTATTAGTCATTACTCACAAATTACATATCCCATGTTGCCAACTGGGTGAGTCAGTGGTTCATACACGTAGAATCCTCCAGGACACAGCGTCACACTCACTGAGATCCCTACACCGTTACATGTGGTATAGAAACCATACGCAGTTCCTGTGGTTGGGGTCGCAGACTCAGCAGTTGGATGAGTAAATGGAATATAAATGGTGTGCCATGTGCCACCATGCTGCCTTGATACACAGCTACTGATAACTCTGTCCCCTCCAATCCCCGTGAAGCGCCACCATTTCTTAAGAAGATGTGCATCATTTTTAGGATAACCAGGGAAAGCTGTAGAGGTAAAGTCTCGGTTGCGCCACGGTTCACTTATGTTGGTGTATCTGTCACAGGAACCTGAAATAACAAGGAAACGCTGACAGTCATACTGTTTGTTTGTTTGTTGTCTTTGAGTATGTAAGTAAAAATCATCCGTACCAGGAGGAAAATCAGAAGCAACATGGATGATGAGTAAACCTGAAACCAGAAAAAAAGAGTGAAGATGTTGTCAGTGCCAATATCTTTAACAGCAAACAACATTACACATAAATGTAACACTTGCTATGCTATCCATACCTGTTTTAAATGTTACACCTTTATAAAATGATCATTAAAAGTCATGTCTACGGTGGCTGATAAGGGCCAAACGATCTTCTAATGAAAAACGCTGCTAATAGTGAAACGATGCAAAGCACAAAACGATTCAAAACTAGAAACGATCTTCTAATGAAAAACGCTGCTAATAGTGAAACAATGCAAAGCACAAAAAGATTCAAAACAAGAAACGATCTTCTAATGAAAAATGCTGCTAATAGTGAAACGACGCAAAGCACAAAACGATTCAAAACAAGCGTCGTTTCACTATTAGCAGCGTTTTTCATTAGAAGATCATTTGGCCCTTGTTGGCCACCGTACATGTCATATTGATAACCATTATTAGATTATTTATCTTCACTTTCTATCCAATAAACCAAGTATTATCTAAACTTTATTTTCAAGTTAAAATTAGCAGCACTGACATAGTTTCTGTAAGTATGAATTGGAGTTTTCCCTGATGGAGGTTGTGAAAGATGAAGACTCAGAATCATCTTGTTGGTGCTTCATGTACATTTATTATGGATCCAGGTCAGAGACGCACAACATGCAGAGTCCAAGTCTGACAAACCTTCATCTGGCCTCTTATACTCTTGCTCTGCATATTAGACTTAAAGAGTCATCGATCTCCCAAAGATCGACATCCACGCTGAACAATTCTCATTCTTCCCTAAGTTAGTAAACTATTCCTGGACACTTGCCATACACAGAAACTCACAAGATCAACCTACAACCTGCCTCTAACCTTCACACAGAACCTCTAAAGATCTTGGTTTAACAGAAAATCATATTATCAGTTTCACATTCATTCTACAGAAACAACTGTCTCAGTTTGAAAATAAACCATGGCTTACCCAGGAGAAGTGTGAAGGCACAGTTCATCCTGATGTGTCAAGTCTGCAGGTCCCTTCTGACCATGTGGAGTTTACACTGTAAAACGTGCACCACCCAAAAATGTTTATAAAAGATGTTGTGCAAATGCAAAAATCAATGCAAATGAACAGGCCTATGGTGGAGAACACTTTAAGACCAGAAGAAATAAATCTGTATCCTGCACTGATTAATTGAATTGACTTGATTTAGCAGAAGTTAAATGGGATTTTTTTGTTTTTTTTCTGGAGTTTTTCAAATCTTACTTTGACCTGATGATGAGGACAAGGAGACTCATCGAGGGTGCTCATTTTAACCTTACAAACGAGGAGCTGAACAAGGGTCATTAACATTTTGATACTATGTTGGCAAATTCTGGGAGTCAAACCAATCACATGAATTTTAGTAAACAATTAAAACTCAGAAGCAACAGAAGTTTATTGTGAATTCAAAACAGTAAAAAAAATATCCATAGAAATACTGCAAGAATTACCCAAACAGATCGACTTGTAGGACTGACGCAGAGCAAACACTGGCAACTTTAATTTTTCTGCTTTTAATAAATAAATAAATAATGGGTCTTTATAACCAATTGAAAGAGAATCCACACTGTACAAGAAAATAACGACATTTATTGTTTTCAAGTCAACAGAATCAAAGCCAAAAAATCCCACAACAAAGTGTAAAGTGACCGTAGCAGTAACAGCAACAATAATGTCATAAATAATGTACTATGTAATAACTAATGGATCAAAGTGGAGGATGCTTGTATTTCTCCCCCCAAACTCCTCCACTCCATTAGCGTGTCTGCTCCTCCTTGTCCAAGTCCTCGGAGACTGATGGCACATCTTTCTGTTAAAATATAGTGTTCATAAAAAGCATGACAATCTACACACACACTACACAACACATTTAAGAAAACCAATGCCAGTGAGTCATTGGTCAGGTGATGCTGAAGTGACTCATCTGTTCATTTTTTGTTTTCAGTGCCTGCCTAAGCAAACTGTCTGTTCAGCATGTAAAATTTTATAGGTTTGATATAAAAGCCATTTTCTGAATGATTATGTTTGCATCTTTGCCTAAGGTACAAATACATCAACTCATCACACTTAATTATTCATCAAAATATATGTAACGAAGACGACACCTGCTTACCTTGTATCTTTAGACTGAGAGACATCACTTTTCATACTGGCCAGGGTGGGTCTCAGACTCCATAAAGTAGCACCGAACAAAATGCAATTAAGCTGATTGAAGATGTAGAATTAGTTTGCATATGACTGATGATCGCTTTTGAAAAAAATATATGTATCCCAGAATTATTATAAAATAATGATAAACTCACTGCAAGGACAGTTATCACCGGCCCTGTTAAAGCCCATTTGAAGCCTCGTTTGTCTGACAGCCAGCACCTGCAGTTCAAGCACATGTGACACTATTAACCATACAGTACGTTAGAAGACATAATGGACCAATCTATGCATCACTGGTCATGCTACTCACACCTCTGCCTCAGTAGCACCATATCCATCAGAATATATCAGTGCAGAAACACCCACGATCACAAATGGTACACCATATCCAACCAGGTAGAGAAGCAGCTTGGGGAGGCCGTCTCTCTGGATGACCTGCACCTCGGAGAGCCTTCGGACCAGCAAGTGGAGCTGCAGGGCCTCCAGCAGCATCCACACAAAACTGGCAACAACTAAGAAGTGGAGAAGCCCCGCCATGACAGTGCAGGCAAGCTGCAGAGACACATAAAGGGGAATGACTTCAATTGGAAACACTACAACAGAAAATTCTTAGATTATTCTTTTTGTTTGGTCACATGTGAGGACATATTTAAAATCACAACCTCCCGTTCAACATATCTGTCGTTCCACAACAGCAGCAGATGAGACAAGGCCAGATTGAGACACAGGTGAAGACGAGCTGTGTTGTTGATCTTGGGGTTCCAGCTGCACAGGAGGAAGGTGAATATGGCCAAACCAAAGAAGAACAGACCGACGATCACACACATCCGGTTCAGCCACTCTAAGAAAGGATCCTCAGGTGGAGGCTGAAAATGAAGCGAGATGTGTTGATACTGGTGAATCTGATCCTTGGTGTCTCTGTGACTTTGTCCTCAATTGGGTACAGATTAGAAAATTTGAAGTGTGCCGCTGTCTGTCCGTCCTGTCTGTCCCGTAGCTTGTCTTTTGTCCTCTTTGTCCTGTCCTCTTTGTATGAGTCTCTACAGGTCTCTGGGGCTGCCTGTTCCTGATCCATGGAGCTTTGTGGCTGATTCATCAACTGTCCCAATCTGATGTCCAGTGTCTGTTGTGTTTCCTCTCTCTGTCTTTCTGTCCCTCTTTCTTTCGTTGTCCTTTTGTCTCTGTCTGTCCCCCCTGTCGCCGTGGCAGCAGAGCCCCCCAAGACCCTGGTCTGTCGGACCTGCTGTTTGCCAAGTGCCAATTACCAAAGTGTTTGCTCCCAGGAGGATCGGCCAGGGGTTCCCGCTCTCACTCTGTCTGGCCATTGACATTGCGTTGCTTTGCTACAGTGTTTTGATGCATTGATTGATTGACTGATAAATAAATTGATTGAATCTGCATGTGTACAGCACTTTGGCTGACCATGCTGTCTTTTAAAGTGCTCTATAAATAAAGTTGAATTGAACTGAAGATGCCAAGAGGAATGGGGTAAACTTCCTAAATCAGGATGTGCAAAGTCTCTTTAAAAGACGTAACCATGGAGACTTGGTGCTGTAATTTGTTCCAAGGGCGACCAACAAAGCAGTGGTGTCAGAAATGTTTTCACATTGTTGTCATGAGTCACTGATTATAAATGAATAGGGGAAAATGTCCATGCATTTAAAGTTAAATCTACCAAACAATAAATTGTGCACAGTGTAAGGAGAAGTCCAGCGAGCATGTGTGTAACTCAGTATCAGTTATGATCTTTCTCATACCTCCCCAATCTGCATGATAAGGGCAAAAGTTGAAAGATGAGAGCAGCTGCACTTCGTGAAGTTTTCACTGGTGTCCGCAATCCAACAGCCATCTCCTGACCAACGCCAAGTCTCTTCCCCTTTGCCGCCATCATTCCCTTGTCCGTCCTTATTGCTTTTAACTTCCCAGTACACACAAGTGACCATTCCTGACTCTGGGACTCTCTGTAATACCAAGAAACACAGAGACAAGGAAAAATGAGAAGCCTGAATCATGTTTAGACGAACAGACTCGGTGTCCAATCGCGATGCTGCAGCTGCACCTTTTTATGCTGGATGGTGAAGTTGACAGGTTCTGTGAGGTTGGTGTTGTTCATTGAGGGTAGGATCGCAGTGAACACGTCTGAATACATCTCTGTCTTGTTCACTGTTTTGAAGTATTGATGACTAAGAAGATTCTCCATTCCAGTCAATGTCAGAAAAGCTGCAGATGCAGTACCTGGAAGAGTTCACATTCAACGCTTTTTTATCTTTGTTCACACCATAGCAGTCATCTTTTTTTATGATCTACTCTCTCACCATTGTTGGCATTAGCTAAAGCCTGCAAGTTGATTTCCATCGTTTGTCCTTTGGCAGAGAGGGACGTACGGTTGTCCTCATGAATCCCCCCACCAATGGTTTGCAGGCTCAAATCTTACACATGGGTGAGAATCTGTTCACTTGATCTTCACTGAGATTTGATGCATACTCTGCCGACACAGTGGTGTAATTTCTCTTACCTACAGTTGGAGTATGCACTGCTCTCGTGGTTTGGTTCTCAGTCGGTGAAACCATTGCAGCCACCAGATAGTCTGAGATCTCCAGAATCACACTGCCGGTCTCCCCGTCTCCTTCACTACCCACCTTGAAGGACTTTACCCGTGGTCCAACCCCTGACACTTCCTGCAGGAGTTCAAGTCGTTAAAACCATTAAATAAATGAGTAAATATAAATGCAAAAAGAAAACATGGTATAGTTCCAATTCCTTTCAATGTCAAGTACCATAGATGCAGAGAAGCTGTTTGTTACTGTCTGCAAGGACATCAAGAAGAAGAGAGGGGATAATGTTAGATCACTTAACTTTTTTTTTAGTCAGAAACTGTATCATCTGTCTTTACATTTAAAAGACATCATGTCACCACAGTTTTCAACTACATACGGCTTCTGGTAATGCGACACCAGTGTTGTTCTTCAGCTGTTGATCCATATTCCCCAGAAAAGCTCGTTCTTTGGTCTGACCCTGCAACCAATGTGTGTGTGTGTTACTGGACTGTACCTTTGTATAATGTCAAGATCACAACATTATCATTGTACAACTGTGACACATCTTTTTTCTATCAGTCCTGAAACACTGTCGCTTTATTTGAGTTTAATATTTGTTGCTATGTAATAAAAAATACCCTTTTAATTTGTTACATTTAAAATGAAAATGCCAGTGAGTCTTACCTCAGGGGGTTTGATTTTATCCAGAATATCTTGGAGACCTGTCAGTAATAAAAATATATTTACATATACATAAAACTTAACATTTGCGTGTAAAGCTTAATTATTTTGAAACTAGCTTTACTCACTTTCACAAAATGAGATTCCTACCATCCACAAGATCCCAGTTGAGGGATAAAATCCATCAGGACAAGAACAATAAAACGTCCCCGGTGCATTAGTACACACAGTTTTTTTACCACATATACCTGGGGTCTCCCTGCACTCATCTATATCTGTAGGAGAAAACACACACACACATACACACACGGTGACATCTGTTTTTAACTGGTCATGTGATCCATACACCGTATATCTAAATGAAAGAACCACAAGAAGACACACCTGTGCATGGGTTAGAGGAGCTGGCTATGACGTCTGCATTGTTCAGCCGATAACCAGGGAAGCAGGTACAGGTGTAAGATCCAATTGAATTTGTGCAGTTAGAATGAGGTCCACAGACAGTAGCATCCTCAACACACTCATCAACATCTGTAAAAAATACATACATTTAAAAAAAAAACCCCATACATACTTCCTGCAGACGTCACAGAAGTATATTTAATCCCACTTTACATATGATGCGTGGTAGGCCCTCTTGCAGCTACCTTTTAATCCATGTTCTCAATATAACCT
Organism: Pseudochromis fuscus; assembly: GCA_900323345.1. Classification (NCBI taxonomy): domain Eukaryota; kingdom Metazoa; phylum Chordata; class Actinopteri; family Pseudochromidae; genus Pseudochromis; species Pseudochromis fuscus. The sequence goes on along the minus strand of OOFC01049287.1, from coordinate 4,856 downwards.
TTAAGCTCATTAAACTCCCACCTAGCTGTGCCTTTCCCTGTCTCCCACTTTTTATGCTGCAAACTAAAACAGCTCACACAGCTCGCAGCTTGCTTTCAAGGGTGCACTTCATTTTGCTTTGCCTACACTGGAGGGCAGGGATGACCCTAAAACCAAAGCTGCAGGTGCAGTATCACATTAACATTCAGCTGGCTGAAGATCAAACAATACCACGATGTGCAGCTAAAATTGTGGCATCACTATATTTGGATAAGGCACTATATTAAGGTCTAGAGAAAGATAAATATGAGAACTTATTACACGTGGCAAATTGTTGAATTTTATGTGAAATGAACCAATAATAGTTTGAATTTAATCTTTGCACAGCTTCCACTTTTTGGCTTGTTTCATCTGTTTGCCTGATATGCAATTGTGCATGTCTAGTAAATACTCATTCATGCATTCATGCTCATCTGGTGCAACATCAGCACTTTGCAGGCGAGGATGTGAGTGTACCCAGTAATTCAAATTTCAGTGGCATCCAGGGACCTACTTCATTATGTTTAACAGTCTGATTGTGTTGTAGAGACCTGCACTAACCACAGCAGACAGGCCCTTTATTGGATAATTACAGCATGTGTCAAAACTGAGTTACAACTAACAACTTTATTTTCTACAATTCTGCAATGAATTAATTTCATAATTTGGTGTTCTGGGTATTCTTCAGTTCACCTTATTTTAATTTTATTTAAGTTTTATAAATACTTCCTGTTCAAAACTTTGATAGAAACTTCAAAATATAAAGCAAAGAAAACACAGGATGGAAATACGTCTCATTTGTTGCATTAGAAAGGGGTTCACAAAGCTTATGCATTAAGGCTTAAGGATTTACTTTTTAAATGTTATTTCTTTCTTTTTCATGTTAAAAATGTACTCAAAAATACACAAAAAGAGACTTGAGGTTTGCAAATACCGATACAGACGTTGGCCTCGTTGGGTGCTTCGGATGGTTCAGTTGGTGCGTAGCCTGGTTTACACTCACAGCTGTGACTTCCTGGTGTGTTGGTGCAGATGGACTCAGGACCACAGATAGTTGAGTTGAAACACTCATCAATATCTGAAGAAAAGATCATTACTGCGATTAAACTTGAAATGTTGTTTACCAGCTTTACACTCTGGATTAAATGGTTCATTTGTAGATTATTCTTTGTTCAAGTATCAATTTTAACAGTGTAAAAAAGACCTTGGCAAATAGGTGTTGCATCGGCTTGATTTTCGTAGCCTGTGTTGCAGTCACATGCAAAACTTCCATGGTTGTTGCTACAGGCTCCATTATCTCCACAGATATTCTCAAGACATTCATCTATATCTATAGAGAGAAAGTGACAACAGACTCATATCAGGCTTTGAAGAAACAACCTGCATTATCATGATGAATCTGCAGGAAAGAGGGACAGATCTTAGTTGTACCTGCGCACTGGTTGGACGATCCAGGTGGTTTTGTTGGATCTGTTGCATTGAATCCCTCCAAACAGGTACAGATGTATGACTCGTTGATGTTGGTACAAGTGGAGTCTGGACCACAAATTCCTGAAGTCCTCGTACACTCATCAATGTCTGACAAGAAGGTACATTGTTAACAAACTTTAAGAGAACACCAGGTCTCTTCATGCACTTCTCGCTTTGGAGAACATTTGTAGCAAAGGCCATTATTACAGGATCATTTGTACAAGTCTTTAAGTTTGGATTTGGATCTTTTTACTCATCCTGAAAATCACTACCATCCATACCTTATTTAGAAATATTATTGTGTTTTGGGGTTTACTACTTACCAACACAACCGTATGAATCTGGAGTAGGAACGTGAGTGGGGGGGATTTCACGTCCGTCCACACAAACACAGCCCCCATCCGTAGTGCACTTAGCATACGGTCCACAAGAGTCTGGGTTACACACGTGATGATCTAAAAAGAAATAAAGTGATTATAACATGATCATATAGTAAACGACAACTTAAAAGAAAAAAACCTTCCCAACCAACTTTGCATAGCTTGTCATCGAGTTCAGGACATTTAATATTGTTGTTTGGCTTGCACTTATGCTGTCTTTTTAAAGTGCTCTATGAATAAAGGTGAATTGAATTGTTCTTTAAACAAAATGACAATGACTAATCAGGCGAATATTTTTTATTCAAGCCAAATGTTGTTTTCCTTATACAACAATTACAAATAACTGTTGAACACAGAGGAATCATTATTAAGCACAATGCACTTTGAGAAATTACTCTTTGTATTATCACTAATTCAGAAGTTCAAGTAAAAGAATCAAATTCATAAAAGCAAGTTACATTGTCCCACAAAGGAATAAAGCACTGGATGATGTGGCTGCCAGTTTTATCTAGGTGAGATATGTGGTATTATATAAAGCCTCACTATTCCTGGGAAGTTTGAGTTTGAGAGGATTCTTGTATCAGTTCAATTAGCATCCTGCTCTCCTAGCATCATGGACCGCGGGGCACATCTACATTTGATGAGGCCCACTCCTGCTATGAGTCCATAAACGCACCTTGCGCGCACACAAACACGAGGGAAAAAACACAACCCTAAAAAAGCAGCCATACCGTCCTCACAATGTTGCAGAAATCCCACAACTAGGAGAAGTGGTGTCATACAATAAAATGTAATATGAACGTTAAACTCACCACTGCTTCTTAATTTCTGCCAAAGAACAGCCTCCTTTGGTCATTAAACTGAGAGAAGTCTCTGGAAATCTCCATATCTCTCTGTTTTGGAAAATATTATTTAACCTTCTTACACTGAATGTATTTCCGGCGATAGAGAGTGACTAGCATAAACCAATTTACCGTAATTCCTCGGCCACTTGCGCTAACGAGGTGATTCCAGCTGAAAGCTGACAAGGGGAGCTTACCGTAATGTACGTAATATATACGAAACGCTCGAGGGATTACGAGGAATTACGGTGATTAGATTGAAACACGTCACTTTCTGTCAGCAGCTAAATGTTCAGGGTAAAGGAGTTAATGCTTTCTGATAGGTTTGTTGGCGGGACACAACACAGCACGTCTACATGGTGTTTTTTCCCCATGTTAATCTTTTACTTTCCTTATTTTTTACTTTTTTGGTCCATATTTGGTCGGTCCGGCCCCTACCAGTCCTACAGGTTCTGTGGTCCATGCCTAGCATCATGTGGGGTTCATCAAATCTTACAGACTCTTTGGAAAATGTTCTTTTTCTTTACTATCAATCATCTAAACATTGGTCAGTCACATCAAACAGTTTCCATTGAGTCATTTATATTCAATACAACCTAATTACATTAATTTCACATTTGCACAAAGAACAATAAAAACAGATGAGGAGATTCGGTTGCGACTCACAGGTTACGTAACCCATAGAACCATGTGGGTGTCCCAGTGGTTTGTACACGTAGAATCCTCCAGGACACAGAGCCACACTCACTGACATACTCACTCCACTACAACTACCAACATAACCATATGCTGTCCCTGTTGTTTCTGTCGCAGACTCAACAGTTGGAAGTGAAAATGTAATATAAATCGGATAGTTTGTGCCACCTATATTCTGTGATATGCAGGAGTGAATAACTCTGTCTCCTCCAAACCCTGTGAAGCGCGACCATTTGTTAGTAAGACGTGAATCATCGTTAGGAAACTGAGAGGAAGAAGTGGAGGTAAAAGCTCGGTTGCGCCATGGTTCAGTTATGTTGGTGTATCCATCACAAGAACCTGCAAGTAAAGAGGAAACACTGACTGTCATTGTGAATATTTCACAAACAGGATTTTTTTTTTTATCGTGTCCATAAGTGTGGAAGTGACAATAATCCATACCAGAGGGAAATTCACAAGAGACAGGGATGATAAGTAAACCTGAGAAACAAGAAATGTTGCAGAGTGAAGAAGTTTTAACAACAAACATTAAAAAAAACTCTTTTAGTTAAATTATTATTACCACATTTAAAAAGTTGTGATTGTAATTACTAACCCTTATCTTCAGTTTCTATCTAAAATAAACCAAGTTCCATCTAGACTCACAAAAAATTAATAGCACTGACATACACAGTTTCACAGAAATGACTGAGATCTGCTACTTTTAGTTAGTTTGGTTAAGTCTGGATAATATCACACATCAGTACAAAGATAAAACATCACTCACCCAGGAGAAGTGGCGGGCCACAGTTCATCGTGACATGTGCATCAAGTCTGCAGGTCGGCTCTGACTGTGCCAAGTTCATATTGCAAAGCTTCCACACCCCCCAACAAAGCAATACAAACAATGCAAATGCACTGACATATGGTGCTGAATACATTAACAGGATGAAGGGGAAAGATGCACAGGGCTCCTATAGACCTCTGTGTGTACAGGGCTGTGAGCTGAATCTGCTGTCAACATGCAACCTGCCACCTACTGTCTGTGTTTTTCACACTTCTGGGCCACATCAGAGTAAATCCACGATACCTAGAGTGGTCAAATCTGGACTAGATTTACCCAGGGAACCCAGAGACTCTTTAAAACACAGTCCTGGGTATTTGAAACTTTTATTATGCTTGTGAAATTGAAAAAAAGGAACAAGTCCATGTGACCTCTCCCTTTCTCACTTAAAAAAAAGTAGGAAAATGTATTTTTACCTTTTAAATGGGACATATTATGGAAAATCCACTTTTTAAAGTCCTTTATATGTACTGTTTAGGATTTGGTTGCCTCCAAGTCTACTGACTGTGAGATTTTAAAACCACTTCAGTGTTGTGTGAGCTGCTTGAAGAGAAATACCTGCAGTAAAACGAGCGGATCTGGGGTGGATCAGACCTCTTTAAACTTCTTGAAAATCAGTATATCTCC